>BQNB010086347.1:0-28217 GCA_026074375.1 Tanacetum coccineum | reverse complement strand
AAACACGCCCCCACACTTGGGCTATAAAATCACACACTTACTTATTAATCAAGAAAATAGAAAGAAGAAAAGACACGGGTTGCCTCTCGAGAAGCGCTTGTTTTTGTTAATCGAGTCTTGAGCCTGACTCGATCCCCCATACATAAGCTTGTCAAGGAGGATAAAAATGGAGAAATGGAACATCCAAGAGAGGGATGTTCCTTCCAGAAATCATCATTGGGCTTTCAGAAAAATCAGAAGTGATTTTGCCCTGATGATATAAGAGAGGAGAAGAAAGAATACCAGGATTGAAAACTTTGTCCTCATTTTCGGATGAAAATGGAAACAAAGTATCAATATATGGACAAAGGGTGGGTTGGGTGGGTAAAAGTTTAGCCATAAGAACATAATGTTCAGAAATATCCTCCACCACTTTAGTAGTCAAAACATCCGTATCGGGCTCAAAATCAGAGAAAATTCCATCATCCGGTGGTTTCGCAGGAGGACGAGGGGATGACGGAACATCATAATGATCAAAGTGAAATGACTCAGTTTCAGAAAGGGAAAGGGAATTATTGCTAAGCAATTCTTCAAGAAAAAGAATATCCCCTTCTGAGTCATAGTCGTCATTCTCAGTACCCGGTGGTATCGAGTCATCCGGGGTAAGAAATAAATCTATCTCCTCTATAAGAGAGTCACTATCCTCAACGGGGATAGGAGATGAGGAGAAAGTTTTGATTAAAGCATCAGAATTTTTAGAATTAAATTCTTTCGGGGGTCGAGGGGATGAATTATCATACAATAATTTCTCAACAAGACAAAATTCTTCCTCAGGATCAAAGTCGGCTTTATTAATTCCCGGTGGAACTAAATTGATATGAGCGATTTCACCAGAGAACTCCTCGAGAAGAGGATCAATCTTAGGATAAGAAACCGTCGAAATATCTCGATTAAGCAAAGATTCTATAAGATCAGACTCGACATTAAAATGATGCAGATCTATCTTACTAGAAATGATCTCATCATCAAAAAGAGGATTCGAATAAATTTTGAAATTTTCCTTCGGAACGTCCTCATCAGAAAATGACTCATCGTCACTAGAGGAAAAATCATCGCCAGAATCGAAAAGAGGATTAGAAGAAGTCGTAAAATCATCACAAACGGCCACATCACACTCACTTTTGATATCGGAAAAATCCTCGGATTCACTTGGGATTGGGACAAGGTTCTCAATAGTAGACATTATTACTTGGGGGAATTACATATATATCCCTAATTTGCAGAGAAATTACATATATATCCAAACTAACTTAATTTTTACATATATATCCCTCATTTTGTTTCAAAATTACGTATATATCCCTTTTTTTAAAAAAAATCTCTAAAATTTCTAAATTTTTTTTACAATATCGTGTATGTTGGTGCATAAAAAAGTTATGAAAGAATTTTTCTTAAAAGTGGCTAGTTTTGCCGAAAAATATTATGAAAAAAACGTTTGTGCATTAAATCTTTTTTTGTGCATCAAAAAATCGTTTATGTACCCAACTTCTTTTGACTTTTTACATCAAAATTTTATTGCACATCATACTATAACAAGTTAAAAATTTTAGGCATTAATAAATTTTTGTGCATCAAAATTTCGTTTCGTGTGCATTAAAAAAATATAAAAACTCAAAATTAGAAAAACTTCTTCTACAAAAATTTTATTGATTCACAAAATTTTATACTTGTTATATACTATGATGCGCAATAATATTTCGATGAAAAAAATAAAAAGAAGTTTGGTACGAAAACGAATTTTTAATGCACAAAAAAATGATTTCATGCACAAACATTTTTTTAACAATTTGTTTTGGCAAAACTATCCACTTTTAGAAAAACTTCATTCACAACTTTTTTATGCACTAACATACACGATCTTGTGAAATTTTTTCAGAATTTTTCACGAATTTTTTTAAAAATAGGGATATATATGTAATTTTGAAGCAAAAGATGGACATATATGTAATTTTTAAGTTTGTTTGGATATATATGTAATTTCTTTGCAAAATAGGGATATATATGTAATTCTCCCTTATTACTTTGTCCGATTTCGTTAACGGAATAGTGCTAAGATTCTCGTCCCCCATACTTAGAGAGTTATCGGGTTCCTCGGTTGGTAAATTGGGTGTGATTGCGATAGTATACTCCTCGTCATCATCTTCGTAGTAGTAGGCAGGACAATTCCAACTCGGAAGATTAATATATTCTGCCAGCTCCTCATTTACGTTTCGCACATCTTCAAGAAGTTTACGAAGCAAATCTTGTATATCCTCAGGAGGATGCCGCTTTTCTCTATGCTTAATTTCAAGAAATGTCTCCCAAGCCAGCAATAAAACCTTTGGCGTTTCTCTAAAAGATAAACAATTAAACTTCTTTTGAAAGATTTCTATAGAATTCATTAGGTTTTCTTTAGCTTGCATAATTTCCTCACTTGTTTCTTGAGGAGGTTGATGAATGACGAGAGACTGCGGGGGTTGAAATTGGTCAAAACCGAAAGAATTAGAATTGTAGAAATTTTGGTTCAATGGTTGACACTGAAAAGTCTTGTGAGGACCCCCGCAATTATCACAACAAAGAAAACTTGGTGAATTATTTGAATAATAATTATCATTATAGTTTTGATTGTAACACGATTCCTGCTCATAGACAAGCGAGAATCGTGGTGGACAATCATAGCCATAATGAGAATTGTTTCCACATAACTCGCATAAGTATGTCTCGTGCTGGGGTTGTGGAGTGTAGTCGGAAAAATTTTGATCATTATTGAAATAATTCGAATTTGAATCATAAGCGAATGAACTTTCATTTCTCGAAGCGCAAAACGAACAAAATCCACCTTTTAACGGGCCTTCACACCCACAACAAGTGACTGACTTTCCATCGCCATAAGTGCAATTTAAACAAGTTCCATCTAGAAGATTAACACCACACTGCTGGCACGTACTTAGATTACAATAGAAGCCATCATATGGTTGTCCACACCCCCCCACACTCGCGTTGGTTGAATGACGTCATAAGAATTAAACAATATAGAGGATAAGAAGAAAGAATTTAACGGATAAGAGGGTAAAGGAGAATATTTTTAGATTTTGAAATAATACATAAGAAAAGAAATAAAAAAAAGAAAGAAAAATATTTTTGGTATTTTTTTAATATTTATAAAAGAGAATAAAAATAAAAATAAAAATAAGAAGAAAAATATTTTTGGATTTTTATATTTTTTATAAGAACGAAAATAAACTTTCCGAAGAAAGAATCTTCAAGGCTCGAACACAAACAATCCCGTAAAAATCGCTACACCTCTCCCCGGCAACGGCGCCATTTTGATGTTGGCAAAATAGGATATATAATATATACCTAAACTATCAAATTAATTATAGTATAGAGAGTATTTCCCGTTAGATAAGAAAATTACTTTAGGAAAAGTAATAGCCTATCTTCCGAGTGTCGTATCCACGGCGAGAGATGAATTGAAATCCATGTAAGTATTTTGTTTGATGCTCGAATATCAAATATTTTTGTTTTTGAAAATTATGGTTTTTAATACTAATAATATAATATAAAAATATAATAAAGCTAAATTAATACTAAAACGGGCATGCTCGCGACTGGAAATAAGCTAAAGGATTAGCTGCAAAATCATGCTATATATGACTATGAAGCAAGCTGTAATATACGGTTAAATATTAATGGTGTGATGGTTTAACTGAAAAAGACCCCAGGGCAGTTGGTATTGAGAGTGTGTGTTGAGGTGTTAGTGTTATGAAGGAGATGTCACAGGTTCGATCCCTGTGACCATCTCTTTTTACAAAACATTTTATTTTTTTATTTTTCTTTTGAAAAAGCTAAAGATAAGCTAAAATAATAAACTTTTTGTGAAGAACTTTTTGACAATGCTAAAAAATAAGCTAGACTTAAGCAGATTAAAAGTGTCAGTGTCAAAGAAAATAGCTTATGACTTTAAAGCAAAACTGTTTGGCTTTTTAGACTTATTAAGCAAATGGAAAAACTCAAAAAACTAACATAAAGATCACTACTTAGACTTAATAAGCTTATAAGACAAGAAATTAACTAATAATCTCAGCTGAAAAGCTAATGAAAGCTAAAAGCAATGCATACTTAAACTAGCAGACCTAAGGACAAATGACTAATTTTGAGCTAAGCTTAAGACCTAATAAGCACTTGAAATAAGGTATAAGCTAAAAACATATTAACTTAGGCATCCAAAGAACATATAAAAACAAGATTTTAAAAGAACTTAAAAACTGACAGACCACACTGACATATTTTTGGCTTTTTAGATTTATATGAAACTTGCAGCTTAAAAATAAGAGCAAATAAGCAAAGTAAAAGCTTAAAAGCTAAAAACAGATTAAGAGTTTGACTCAACAAGCTAAAACTAACTAAAATTAAGCTAACTTTGACATAAAATAAGCTAGAACTAGGGACTTTAGAAAAATGACATAATACTTATGTTTTTGGCGTTTGGTTTTTGAAGGGAAATAAGCTATTGCAGACCTAGAATACAGACTCATTAAGCTTAACTAAAGATTAAAACTCTAAAAATAAGCTAAGGATTTGGTCCCTGAGACACAGATATGTACATAAGCAACTAAAGAAAAGCAAAGGTGAATAAGGAAAGTCATATTTGTTGATTAAATTCAGTTATATTGACCTTTGTTTTTGGAAATTGCTACTGTTTTAGCCCTAAATTTAAGCTAGAAAAAGCTATTGTAAACAACTTAAAAGCTAAAAAACAGCATGAAGTTTAATAGCATAATGAATCTTATATTATTGAATATCAGACCTAAATAACAATTATTTTGTACCTAAATTACTCATGAAACTGGCTTTTGGACAAAATAAAAAATAAGATACTTCGGAACAAAATTTGACTCAAAAAATTCACAAGACAATGCTATTCAAACCTAGTCATTTCTAATGCATTAATGTCCATAAACAAGATCAAAATGGCACCTACAAGCTTTCATCAGATCTAAATCAAACAGCTTAATATTACACAAAATCTACACAGTTCAAACCATGCTTACTTTGAACTATTAAATTTTGATTTTTAAGCTATAACAAACTATTAGAACTGATTTAAGACCAAGATTAAGCTGATTAATATTGAATAAACCAAAATGGCTAGGGGGTCAGCTACAAACAAGAGTTAGTGTTGCTTGTGCCAAACACCCTTTAAAGTTTATGGATTTGCATTTTTACACTATCATTTTTGATTTAGCTAAAATTGCATTAACAGATATTATAATAAGCTAATAAAGTAATTAATTTAATTAATAACTACAGATTATAGCATCAATAAAGCTGAACAATAAGCTGACATTAATAAGCTAATATTTAAGTGAAATAAGAAATTGAAAACAAGTACCTTTGTCCCAGCCAAATAGGGACTCAATTGCTCATTTAGAGCTTATATACTACATGCTTCTAGCTTCGTATCACAAGACTAGTGAGGTCTATAAGCCTTCCCAAACTGGTCTTTTCTTCCTGATTAGAAGACTTGGTATTTTTTGTTTTATTTTCTTGAGAGAGTATTTAAGTGTAGGTTTATAACTCAGTTTGGCTTTTGATGGCTGACTTAGTTTTAATCTTGTGTAGTATTTAAATGAGCTTATTAGTGCTTATAAAGAAGATGATGATCTACTTTTTCATTATTGCATTATGAACTAGCTTGATTTTAACATGAAATTAAATGAAACTGAATTTTATTGAAAATTTAAAGGATTACAATACTTGAAAAAGCAAATTACATGAAAATAAACTTTAAGCTACTAAAACGCTATTAACTACTACAAGCTTAAGCTAAAAACTACACACCCCTCACTGTGTGAGCATGTCTCATTATATAGGGGAGGGGAGAATGATCCAGAGCCTTTAGATGCTCCCCAATCTTCAATCACAGCCATCCAATCATAACCGCCTCTTAATCATCAAAATTTAAGTTGTTGGATTGTGTACACGCATGATTGACCAATGATATTGTGTGGGATTGCCAGCGTGGTAACCCAAAGTGTCAGACGTGTCAGGGATTCTCTTCTAGAAGCATTTGCAAGCTTGATTTACCCTGGCGCGTTTAATTGCTTTGTAAAAGTAAAAGGCGGGGAAGGGGATTGACGGTACTGTGAATTGTCTTAATCCGTGTTGAACCTTTTGTTATAAAGATTGACTTGGGATCTCGTTTTTTGGGACTTTTTGTAATAAATTGGGTCCGTTTGTAAAAATGGGATCTTGGGCTTATTATTAAACATAGGCTTTTAGGGTTTAAAATTAAAGATTTATAGGCTGACTCGGCCCATTAAGTGGGCCCGGGTTGGTCCATAGAAGATGGGTACGCCTTCGGCTTCGGTATTCGCGCTCTTTTATTCCCGTGCTCGGCTTTGATTGTTTTTGCTTCGTTTTTGTCCTTTTTAATAAATATATGTACATGCAAGACACAATTCACAAAACAAACAAATACAATGCATTTTTATGTATTTTTTGTCATTGTTGGTCTTTTTAGCTCGTTTTGTTAGGAAAAAGGTATGTGTAATTAAGTACATACCACCTGCAGAAAGTCAGTTTGTTCCAATATTGGCGGGAAGCAATTATTTAAATAACACAACACATGAACTGAAATATATAGAGTTCCAGTCAATTTAAAGAACAATAAGAAATCATAACATCCAAGAACTTTGATAATCATGAAGTAAAATGCATTGATTAACATCAATAAAACTAAAATCATGATTATAGTTCTAACTACATTAAACTTAAAAATCAAAAAGTCCTATGGGCTTGCAATCACCATATTATGGTTGTTGGTTTGAGAAATGATTAAGGCGTTCGAGGATATGGTTTAACATGAATCTCATTTCATTTTGGAAATTGTTGACAATAGTTTTGGTGCGTTGACAATGGGAACAAGTGTGTTCTTGTGATGGTGGAATAGGGGGTCCTTCAATCCATAAGGATTGATCAAGAGGAACAAAAGTGCTTGATGGTGGAAGAGATATTCAAAATAATGGTATTGTTGACATTTGAGGTGGAAGGGTGTTGTTTTATGGAATGAGGCTATCTCGCACTTTTTGTGCATTTTGGATGGATTCCTTAATGTAGCGGTCAAAATCTTGGTATTGATTTAATTGATGCAACACTTGCTCTTTACTAAGGAATTGTTAGGATTTTATTTTATGTGACGACATTTACGGAATTACTATAGTTTATAATAGCACCACACGCACTGGGAACTGAATAGACATTCTTGTATACTTAGCATTCGTGTGGGCTATAAATACCCCTCCGATGCTTCCATGGAGGGATTGAGGCTTTTGTATCATTTTACTTTCCATCTTATTTTACACTTTTATTTCTCTTTCTTCTCTCTCTTTCTCTCTCTCTCTCTCTAAACATGACTATCATGTGGTTTGAGTCTCCAAGACCACTGGATCATAGATTCTTTGTTTCTTTTAATTGGTATCAGAGCCATGGTTACAATCTTGGGTCGGTTTTATTTTTTTGTGGGTCCGGTTGGTCTTTATTCTGTCACAGATTGTGTATTTGGTTGTTTCGTTGCTGTCAAGCTGATTTATAGCATTTTACAGTTTATTTGGTCAGAAAAAACCAAGGTTTGTTGGTGTTCATTGGTGGTTTTTTTTCATCTGCTTATTCGTCCTTATTTTTAGGCTTCTTCATGGTTGTTTTTGTCTAAAAAAGCCAGAGTGATTGTTTCTTACCTTATTTTCGAGGCTTTTTCTTGGGATGTTAACAGCTTATTATCCTTTTTGGTTATTTTTTTAGGGTTTACTCCATTTCGTGGCCTCAATCATGTACTTCATTTTCTTTTTTTTTTTTTTTTTTTCTGGATTGTTCTTGTGCACGGTTTGAAACAAGAAAGAGGTCTCAGATCTATTTTGTTAGCTTGCAAGGACAGTTTTGGGGTTTTTTGCAAAAAGACAAAAAGTACAAGGCGAATTAAACAGTTTTGGGGGCGAATTAAGAAAGAGGCGTTTTATTCTCTAGGCGATTTAAATCCTCAAGTAAAAGCGAATTATCCTAGGCGATTTATCCTCATGACAGAGGGAATTAATCCTAGGACGATTTTTTTCCCATGCCCAAGGCGAATTAAGCACCATGACCAAAGGCGATTTAATTACATGCCTAAGGCGAGTTAATCACCCAACCATAACTAAGTCAACTCGGTAATTACCGAGTTGACCCGAGTCACTGAGTCTGAACCAAGTCATGAAAACTAAGACAAAATGTAGAATGGAGAAGACTACCTCGAATTAAACCTCAACAACAATCGAATACAACATCTACTACAACCACAATTAATCCAACAATTACAACTCAACATCAAATCCACCCAAGACTATCCTATAAATCCCATTGTCACAATATCATCAACAAAACCCACAACTTATCAATGTCCCATCACCACCATATTTCATTGTTCGAAACAATTAATATGATCTTCAGTGTTGTAATGTTAAGATTCGTTTCTCTTCAGACAAATCAAGAATATTAAAGTCCTTTTTGAATCCAAACCCAACTCATCATAGATCTATCGGGATGCAAACCATCTCTTTAATTTTTGAATATAATCTATGAAAAGAACACAATCTTTTCCATCAATATACGAAATTAAAGATTGTTTTATAACACTTGGGTTATAATCAACCTTTGTTTTAATTTGGAAAACAAGAAAACATAAACAAATAAACACCCTACTCGAGACCTTTACAAGATCTTGAAGCCTTTGTTTCTTATGTTCTTCTTGATATACGTTTGAAGGGGTTGTGGTTTGTGCTCGGTTCAACAAAAATAAAACAACAAAAGGGGTAAAGCTTTATTGTGATCTAATTTAAAGTGTCTTGATTGTAGTGGTGAAATGATTTTATCATTGATTAGGAAGAGATTTGGGTGAACGTGGATATGCTTATCTGTTGGAAGAGAAGAGAAAAGGGGGCGGATGGATTGAGATTAGGGTAAACTATAAGAACAATTAGGGTTCACTGATACTTATAAAGAAGCAATGATCTAATATGGATTGGCTGATAACATTTGTTGTAGGCATATTACAATTGTGCATTGGGCTTTATTAATAACTTGGGCTTTAACCGATCGTTGATAAGTTGATTTTTGGATCATCTTATCTTTTTGTAAAAGTGAGCTGAGATCCGAAAATCTTACCAAGGATTGTTGGGCTAGTGACTTTTATCAAAGATATTAGGCCTTACTCGAAAACTTAAGCAAAATTGTTAACCAACTATTAGCTTTGGTTAATAATTATTAATAGGCTGAATTTTTGATATTATGTGGTTAATAGATATTTATGAGGTTTAAAAGTGACAAAGTGACAAGATTAGTGACAAGACCGGATCGATCATTATAAAGAATCATGAAACTTAAAATTTAATGGGTTTTTATAAGTGACTATAGAGTTGATCAGGTATCACTTATTTGAGATTGAAGTGGCATTTTACGAAGGCGTGTTCTTATTTTATCTTGAAGTCGGGATTTAGTCATTCATAGTTGGTTGGTTGCATGGATTTCAATGATAACTTGCCCGGGCTTAAGAATTTGGATAAAGACTTGGGTTATCTAGTTACCAGCAGTCGGGGTGGATGGTTGAAGACCTGGTTAACTATCACTTAAAGGAGATACGTTGTAGTTCTCAGTGTCACACACAGAAGACATTGTGGATAATCACAAAGGGTGATGAATGTCTCATACTTTGCTTGGTAAGTATTGAGTTTTCTACACTATTCTTCCAACATTAGTGCAAGCTTAAGTCACAAGAACGAGGAATTCTACTTCAGTTTCAATTTTGGTATATCGGGTTTACTCCATCAGTGGTAAACATTCGGTAGGCTGTTGATCTTGTTTAATGTAGTTCTAGCCTTAACCAAAGGTTTATACAAATTGGTGGATAAATTAGTTAACTTGAACTAAATTTTCAAGCTTGTTATATCGAGTTTACTCCATCAATGGTCACTTCAAATAGCCTACAAAACGGTTGGTGTAAAGATAGTCAGAGAGAGTTTATGAGTAGAGATTTGATTAGCAGTTGATTCTCACGGGATAGATTTTAGCAAATTTATTCTTCACACAATTATTCAAGTGTAGGTACGTACAATGTTTTGCTGATTCTGAGGTGTCAAAACCAGCAAGGGGGAAGGAGTAGATACACCCGAGAGTCCTTGCCTTTCTTTTTCTTGAATGCTTGAAAAAGTCATCTTTCTTGAAATTCTTTTATGTTAGGCCATGCCGGGAAGACAAATGTCATAACCGCAAAGAAAATCAACGCTTTAATATGTCATTTTTGGGTGCATTTCTTCAACCAAATAGGGGAAGAGATATCTTGTGAAAGTTAGTATGCATTATTTGAATTTCCAGGGGGAAGTGATGTGAGAAGAGTTATTCAAGTGTAAGAAGATACGTTGCTGATCCAGTTAATGTCTCCCTGAATAGTTAATCACTAAGCTTATTCTTTAAGAAGCAGTAATATTTGATGTGGTATCCTACTAATTTTGTTGTGAACTTAATTATTCTAAGCTTATATGATAGCTTTGAAACTGCTCAAG
This sequence comes from Tanacetum coccineum, assembly GCA_026074375.1. NCBI lineage: Eukaryota > Viridiplantae > Streptophyta > Magnoliopsida > Asterales > Asteraceae > Tanacetum > Tanacetum coccineum. Next base: position 17,607 of record BQNB010086347.1, on the reverse strand, counting down.
AGAGGATTGCTAGTTTGGGGGGAAGCTTTGAAAGATTCTAAATGAAGAATATGCGGCACGAATTAGGGGGAAGCTAATTCAGAAGCTTCTCCTTAACCAAAAGTGTATGGGTTACTTAGTTCGTGCCTATTAAAGTATTTATCCTACAAGGTACTACAAAGATGATTCATGTTGGAGTGCAGACTTTAAGTCAAAGAACACATAAGACATCATCAACATTAGAAGCTTCATGGAAGTTCTTGTTCTTAATCAATATGTACTTGTTAGGAAAATATTGTAAGTAATTTCGTATATCGTCCCGTGGGGGAAGCTTGTTAGGAATCCATTTTACATGACGACATTACGGAATTATCATAGTTTACTATACCACCATACACAGGGACTAGAATAGCTAATATAGCATACTTGTGTAATGTATGGTATAAATACCCCTCTATGGCTTCCATAAAGGGGCTGAGGCTTTTGTATCTTTTACATTTTCATCTTATTTTACATCTTTTGATTCTCTCTCTACTCTCTATTTCTCTTAACATATCTCTCTCTCTCTAAACATGTTTATCATGTAGTTTGAGGCTTTTGTCTCTCTTTCCCTCTCTTAATTAAACCAGATCAGTTTCAGAGCAAGGCGAATTAGCACTTTCTCTTTTAGAGGTGATTTAGCTATTTCTTTTTGAAGGCGATTTAATCATCTTACTTGGAAGGCAATTTAATCCTTACATTGAAGGAGAATTAATCCTTGTTTCAGAGGAAAATTAATCCTATTTGAATTATATAGTTTATTTCTTTGATTTGTAAAATCCCGTGAAATGTTATTCTTCGGTTTAATCAAGAGTTGTAAAATCCCGTGTAGTTTTAAGAATTAATACACCTAAAAGACATCTCACTTCATCACAATTACTTCTTATCACTGTTCGATCAACAAGTAATCTTATAACATCAAAGTAACAATGACTACTCTTGCTAAATTCATAATACATTCTGGTGGTGTCAATCGTCCACCAATGTTGGACAAAGACCTGTATGATTCTTGGAAAAGTATAATGGAACTATAAATGCAAAACAAAGAGCACAAAAGAATGATACTTGAATCAGTTGAACGTGGTCCACTCATTTGGCCTACGATTGAAGAAAATGGGGTGACCAGGACAAAGAAATATGCTGATTTGTCTGCTACAGAGAAAATTCAAGCTGATTATGATGTAAAGGAAACTAATATCATTCCTTAAGGTCTACCAACTGATATCTATTCACTTGTTAATCATCACAGAGTTGCCAAGGATCTATGGGAAAGAGTTCAACTTCTAATGCAAGGTACTTCATTGACAAAGCAAGAAAGGGAGTGTAAACGGTATGATGTGTTTGATAAGTTTGCTCACATCAAGGGGGAATCACTTCATTAGTATTACTTAAGATTTACTCAGCTGATCAATGACATTAACATTTACTGTGATAATCCGTCAATTTCAGATCGTTATTTTATTCTCGAGTATTAAATATAATTTTCATTTTTATGTTGAGATGTGAACTCACTATTAACCGGAAGAAATTAGGGTTTACGTTTGCAAATTAAGTAATGTCAACGAAGAACCGGAGAATCCTACGTTAAGTATCAACGTTTATGTTATCGAATTTCTATAGAAATATTTTTATTACATTCATTTTTATTTTTCGTGTCTCGTACTATTTTTACTTTTTACGAAAAACGACTACAAATCATACCTTTTTAAATATTGGACTTTGATAATACCCGCATTTACAAAATGTGGGACAAGTTTTTTTTATAACTCTTCCCATTAACCTAAGGGGGATCAAAAGTGGAAGGGATCCACAATTGACCCCTATGTGTCATCAAACCTCAACCTTCAAGCAAACACTTGGCACACTTGCTCTACACCTATAAAAGGCTATTTTGACCAACACACACACACATAACTTGTAATCTTAACCAAAATTCGGCATTTGTTCTCTCTTTCTTTTGCTCTTGACGCCACCATCACACCACAAACATCCATTCCATAAATTTTTGAAGATCAAATAATAAGAACACTAGTGAATATGACTACCTAGTGTGTTTCTTGTATTTTGGGAGTGATTTAAAGGGTTTTCAGTCAATTGAAGATATTATGGAGTCATTTGGGTCATAATAAAGTGGTGTCAAAAACATTTGGGTAAAGATTCAAGACTTGGTGTGAAGGAGTCATTTTGTTTTGGGTGATAATCATCATTTACATCATTTTGTGGGTATAAATCTCTACTTATTTTTGTTATTCTTGTATTATTTTCATTCCAAATATATATGTTTAAATTAATTTTCTTGATGTATATGTAATGTTTAGGATGATCAAATAATAAAAACAAAGCATGCATGCTTAGATCTAGGTGGTAGATGAATGGATCAACTAGTAGAATCACTAGAAAACCACATAAAATTTTAGCTGTAAAAGTAGAAAAATACGAGTATCCTAGGTTGGTCATATGGGTGATGATTTGCTTGTAAAAATGGTAAAGCAATGCCTTGAATGATGAAACTAAATGGCCATAGCAATGGAAGGTTAAAAATGATTGAGTTAAGCCCTTTTTACTAAAAGAGTTCAAATCGCCCTTGCTGGACAGAACAATAAAAAAGTCATTATAGCACCTGAGGTTAAGTAAAAACCTATAACTAATGAGATGGTAGATAAACACATGTAGATTCTGTATAAATTGGATGATCAACCAATTCGCTTATTTTTGAAAATGGCCTCCAAAATGGTGAAATTGAGTTTTCAGCCAAGATAATTTTGACTATTTATAAGAAATGACTTTAAGTAATATGTCCACTCAAAATTAAGTATAAAAATAACTTATAATCTATAATGTACACTTAAAAATGAAACTAGAAATATAAATATTATAAGTATATTATTTATGGTTTAAGAGATACAACTATTTTTGTAAACATAAACACATATAAAACTTTTTACGTCTATATCCATACTAAAAATTGTAAAGCGTTTTTGCGACGAAAACCCGAGGTGGTAGGACCCACTTTTGGGAATTTTTGTATGATGAACCTACTGATAATAAACTTAATCCGACATCGAAAACCCAAAAATTTTATATAAAGATATACACATATCTACTTAAAATATCCATAAAGCTTAAGTAGGGCCACAAATGCCCAAATACACAAATAATATTTATAAGACCTATTTTGGCTTAACATTGGCCCAACCAATTGGGCCTATATTTTGGACTAAGCTGGTCATGGACCAATTAAGAATGTGAACACATTACTTAATGGGCCTTATAATTGGGCAATTGGTGCTTTATTGACGCAATTGGGTTAAAACTAGTAAAATTTAGCAATTAATAAAACTAGTAAAAATGACATACTTTTTACTTAGAAAACTTAAGTGTGATTTAACTTACCCAATTATAACTTGATCATCATGCCTACATATACATACTTGTCTATTTTTGGTGTATTATTAGTTTCTTCTACCGACATGAAAACCTAAAACCCAATACAATTTGTATAGTTCCGGGTGATTTGTGTGCCGACCGTCCAAGTTCCATTATACGCCTATCTATTTTCTTCCGATATTATCAAGAGAGTTTATAGGACCCACCCAAACCACCCCCCCCCACCCCGTGCCTCCCCCCCACCTCCACCCCCCCCCCCCCCCCCCCCCCCCCCCCCCACCCCCCCATCCCCCCCCCCACCACCCCCCCCCCCCACCCCCCCCCACCCCCCCCCCACCCTCGCATATTTTCCACTTAAATTGCTTTTAGAAACCCGCGAGGGAGATAACATGCTTGTTTTAAAATAGAACACAAGGGACCCGAATGTATGCTAGTAGTCTTGATTATTATAAGTTAGCTTAACTCGCTAAATAAAAAGTCCCGCGGAAATCATGAATTGTTAATTGCCGGGAATAAGGCATACGCTTATACATTAAATAGTAACATTGGAGATTACCACCTCTCGCTCCGAGACGACTAGCTATCGTCATTTGTTTGGGAACATAACACAACGGATGCCTAGTATAAAGAATAAGATACGACACATATCGAGGGTTTATATTGGCATTTATATTTGAATATATGGTAAGCCTTGATGTCATGAGGCTTATAATAATCCCCATTACGTGTCTGATCCACATCGATATATCCAGATAATTTTAAAAAATGATACTTTGTTTCGAAATTTTTTTTAATTTTTATATAATAAAAACTCTATGAATTTCACTCAACTAAATGTTGACTTTTAGCATGTTTTAACTCAGTTCATGAAGTAAATTCGGATATGGAGATATGAAGGCCCGCTAAATAATTATTCATTCGAAAATGTTTTGTAAAATGTTGTATGATGTTGTAAAACTTATTTGGGGACCGTGATGTAAACTTTTATTATTCGAATGAATGGAGTTTTCTTAAAACGTCTCTTTTGAGCCATTTTCTATGAATTGAGTTACTGTGCTATGACGTAACACCATTTGACCCTTCCGCCTGACATGACCTGAAATGAGGGTGTTACAGATTGGTATCACACAAGAGCTTAAGTTATAAGAACAAAAGATTTCAAAAAAGAAAATGAACAAAAGAATTTTTGAAATCTTTTGACTATAACGGTGCAAGAAGAATCTCCGAATTACCGACAAGACCAGATTGAGAAGTTTTATTTTGATATATATATATGAAATTATATATATGTTGTAAATTTATTAAATGTTAATTATGTAATTATTTAATACTAATACGAGATAATTATACGACGCAGATTGTCATGGAGAACCCTAACTTCCTTAACAAGTCGAACGAAGCTATTCCTGAGCCGAACCACGTTTGAGGATGCCCATGATCCCACGAAATGGTTTGACATTCCCGATATGAGGAGTTAGTAGATTATATAGGGATGAGGAAGAAGAACCTGAAGAAGAACCTGAGGAAGAACCCAAAGAAGAACCGGAACCAAATATTGGGCATGGGGATCAGTTTGCCCAACACCCTAACCCACAACCCGGTAATATGAATGGTTGGTTAGAGGAGGATGATGATATGAATGAGAATGTTAATGATTAAGGAATTCGAGATGAGGAGTCCGAGATTGAGGGTGATGATTAGGCAATAGTTGAATCTTTTCCTTATGAGGTGGGAGGGGGACCAAACCCCTCCCCCACCACCGAGTCTTCTGATTCGAGCCACCTATTGCTGAGGCCGCCTAATGCAGAGTCATCTATTCTGTATCCTCTATTTCTGATTCATCTGATTCTGAGTCTGAGGGACTAGGAGCCTGATATTGCACCAAGCCTACGTTGGACTATACCCAAAGCCGTTTTGCTATCCTGATTTCCGAGGGTATGTATGAGGTGGGATGAGTCATCTGCTGTACGAACTCATCATATGTTTGGTGGGATTGGAACCTTGGACATAGAGGTTTGACTTGGATTCCAACCCATACTCGAGCTAGACTTATGATGCCGAGGTGGTACCAACCGAACTAATACTCTCGTTGTGGACTCTAAATTAAAGAATAGGTGAGAAGGAAAGAAAGATACTTGATTATGACTTGGGTAATGTTGAAAAGACCTTGAGTAATGTGGTTGAGAGGTTGAAGATTCTTGAGAGTGGGGAAAATGCAACTTTGAAGAAGAAGTTAGAGGATAAGGAGATGCAGTTAGTGATTGCTCGCATTGATTGTGCTAGTGCTGAGATGGATGTAGCATTAGTCCATTGGTTGGAACATGAGGTTATATTGGGAGATGGTTCTAAAGGGAGCGGTTCCTACGCCGCCATCTATGAGGAAAGATAAGGACGTCCGAGGAAGAAGTCAAAGAATCATACAGGGATGATGGACCTACTGAACCACGGGGACCACCTAGTGACTCCTAAGTAGCTTAGATTATCATTTGTATATCTCTTGTAAATCACAAACTAAACTGCGATGTCATTAGTAGGAACTAGTCTTTGGAGTTGTATAACATTAGATGGTGACAATTAATGTATACAATGCAACTTGTAACTTGTTTGTGTGATTAATGAATGACTAACTTTTGGTTCTAATTTCTATGTTGTGATGTTTGATTACATTTCTTTTATTGTTTCTTCTAAATTGTTCCATTTGCATAATACACTCATTGAATGAAAACTCATTATGATAGATTTGTGTTGTAACAGGTAACATGCCCGTCAGAAACCTATGCTGAGGCTCGTAAACGCAGAGATTTATTAGAGACCAAGTTACCACGTCCATGAATGAATTTATGGCAAATATAAACCGTAGAGCCGATGGTGCTGGAGCCGGTGGTGATTGAGCCGGCGGTGCTGGAGCCGGTGGTGCTGGAGCCCGGTGGTGCTGGAGCCTGTGGTTATGGAGCCAGTGGCGCGAGCCGATGGTGGCTGGAAACTGGTGGGCCAGACCAGGAACTGAAGTTACTGTGTGTACTACACGACCTTCATGAAGTGTAACCCACACACTTTTAAATGCACTGAAGGAGCCGTGGGGTTTATTTAGTGGTTTAGAAATTGGAATCTGTGTTTCGAATAAGTGACTGAAAGGAAAAGGATAATGTGGAAATTAGATCCCGCCACCCTCTAAGTTCCGTGCGCTTGACTTGCTGTGAATGGAAAACTGCTTCCATGGTATTGAATCTGCAAATGAACTCCATGGGCTTAAGTAAGAAGGTTTATGACCGAGGAGTTTTATCCTCGAAGTGTTTGCAAAGAACTAAGCAAGATTGTACAATTTGAAATTAAAAGGGACATGACATTATGGAAATCACAAACCATTCCATTAACTTGGCCCTGTATGAATCCCAGAATGGTGGAGCCTGAGCAGGTGAAGGTGGAGCAATACATTCGTGGATTATCAAAGAACATACGTGGTGATGTGACCTCGTCGCAACCAGCTACTATTGATCATGCTGTCCGTATGGCTTATCAGCTTATGGGACAAATAATCCAAGATAAAAATGATGAGGTTCATGAAGGTGAAAAGAGAAAGGGTGAAGGAGATCGTGGTGGTCGTGGTGACAACCGACGCGACTACAACAACCGACAAAACCAAAGAAGGGCTAATGCTGGAGCCATGACCAATGTTGTATCAAATGACAACGAGGTTTGTCCGAAATGCAAGAACAAGAAGCATAATGGGGATTGCTGGAAGTGCGGTAAGTGTGGTAAGTTAGGGCACAAGACTGCTGCTTGTAGGTGCCCCGACAAGAGAGATGTGACTTGTTTCAATTGCAACAGCAATAAATGTCACCTAAAGAGAGATTGCCCTACCTTGAGAAGGAATGGTCAGGGTAGAAGGAGATCGGGGTGTTCGTGGTTACAACCGACGCGAACTACAACAACTGACAAAACCAAGAAGGGACTAATTTTGGAGCCATTACCCAATTATGTATCAAATGACAACTAGGTTGTGACCGAAATGCAAGAACAAGAAAGTCATAATGGGGATTGCTGAAGTGCGGTAAAGTGTGGTAAGTTAGGGCACCAAGACTGCCTGCTTGTAGTTTGCCCCTACAAATAGATGTGACTTGTTTCAATTGCAACAAAAAGGGTCACCTAAAGAGAGATTGCCCTACATTGAGAAGGAATGGTCAGGATGGAAATAATTGCGGAGCTGTTTACAAGTTAGGAGCTGTGGATGCTTAGCAAGATCCGAAAGTCCGTTACTGGATGAATCATACGTAATAACCGCTATGCTACTGCTTTAATTTGATTCGTGAGCCGAAAAAAGTTTTTGTATCTACAAATTTTAGTACCTCTTATTAATATTGAACCGTATGAAGTTAATATAACTAGCTATGAAGTCGAATTGGCAGACGGAAAAGTAGTAAGTACCAAAAATGTATAATAGTATGTACCTTAACCTTTAAACCATTCCCAATCGATTTGATAGTAATAGAACTGGGAAGTTTTGACATCATTATTGGGATGGATTGGTTATCAAAGATATGATGCTGCTATTTTTAAGTGGAGAGAAAAAGGTTAGGATTCCCCTAGAAGGTAAGACGTTGGTTATCGAAGGTGATAGAAATAATTCTCGATTGAAGATCGTTTCTTGCATTAAGGCTCAAAAGTATATCGAGAAGGGTTGTGAGCTATTCTTAGCTTCAATAACTAACAAGATCAAAGGAGAAACGATTAAAGATGTTCCAGTTAACCGATATATTCCCGAGGTATTTCCAAAGATTTACTCGGACTTCTCCACCCATGGGGGGGCAAGTTGAATTTCGTCTTGATCTTATTCCCGGTGCCTGCACCTGTGGCGCGTCCCAAATCACTTAGGCACCCACTGAAATGAAGAGTTGTCCATAGCAGCTGCAAGAGTTTAGTTGAAAAGGTTTTTATTCGACCGAGCTCGTCCCATGGGGAGCTCCGTTGTTGTTTGTGAAAAAAGGATGGTGGTGTTCCGATGTGCATTGATTACCATGAACTGAACAAGTTAACGATCAAGAATCGATACCCATTACCGAGGATTGATGACTTATTTGATTAGCTGCAAGGATCTAGTGTTTATTCGAAGATTGATTTATGGTCCGGTTATCATCAACTTCGCATACGCATGAAGACATTCCAATTACCTCATTTAGAACTCGATTATGGACACTATGAAGTTTCATGTAATAGCCTTTTTGGACAGACTAATGCACTGCAGTATATCATGGACTTGATGAATCGCTTGTGCAAGCCGTATCTTGATAGTTTCGTGATTTGTATATCTGTTGACAAACTGATCCCAATCCAAGAATAAAGAAGAACACGTAAACATTATGAAGACCACCTTGTATTTGCTAAGGAGCGAAAAGTTTGTACTCCAATTTTAATCGAAGTGTGATTTTTGTTCTTGATTCCGTTGCAATTCCTTGGCCATGTGATAGATAGTAATGATTCAAGTTGACCCTGCAAGATAGAGCCAATAAAAATTGGGCTGCACCGACTACACCAACTGAAAGTGCGACAATTTTTGTGTTTGCAGTTTATCCACGATCGAAGGTTTATTAAGGATTTTTCTCTAATTATCAAACCATTAACTAAGATCACTCAAAAAAAAAAAGCCCGTAAGTTGTGGGGGCCGACAACGAAGAGGGGAGGCATTTCAAACATTGAATCTTAAATTTATGTAGTTCGCCAATATTATCACTACCTTGAAGGAAGCGAAGACCTTTTTAGTGTATTTTTGTTGATGCGTTCTCTTAAAGGATTTGATCTGTGTTGATGCAGCGAGAAAAAGTAAATGCGTACGCCCTCTAGGCAACTTAGAAAGAATGAATAAATTATACTACCCCATGACTGGACGTTAGTATCGGTGGGTTTTTGCTCTTCGATTATGGAGACCATTATTTTACGTCACTAAATGTACGGTATACACCATCACAAAAGCCTAACAATATATTTTGGAATAAAAAAGATCTAAATATTAGGAAACGTATATGGATTAAACATTTGAGTGACTACGATTGAGTTATTCGTATCACCCGGGAAAGGCGAATGTGGTCGCTGATGGATGACAGGAAGTATAAGGAGCCGATTCGAGTGCGTGCTTTATGTGTAACGTACTATAACAATTACCCGAAACAAATTCGAAAAGCACAAGTTGAAGCGTGCAAGCGAAACCTTGGATTTGAAGGATACCGTGGCGAAGGTGGGAGCCGTTTTGAATTAGATCCGATGGTACGAAAATTCTGAAGTGGACGAGTATGGTTACCATTATTTTGGCGGATTAAGAGACCTAATCAAGTTGGAATCTCATAAATCAAAATATTCCATTCATCCTGGAACGGATAAAATGTACCAATGATTTGAGTAAAGTATAAAACTGTGTGGCCGAAAGATTTGAAAGCTGATATTGCAAACATATGTCAGTAAGTGCTTGAACATGTGCTAAAGTTAAGGCTGAAACACCAAAAGCCGTCAGGATAATACTTCAGCACCGGAATCCCCTGTTTGTAAATGGGAGAGAATTACAATGGATTTCATTACAAAACTTCCAAGAACATCATCTGGATATGATTCAATTTGGGTCATTGTTGACTGATTAACTAAATCTGCTCACTTTATTCCAATGAATGAGAAGTATAAAATGGAGAAGCTCACTCGATTATATTTGAAGGAGATTGTTTGTAGGTACGGGGTGCCTGTGTCGATTATTTCAGATAGAGACCCTCGTTTCGCGTCAAGGTGTTTTGAAGATCTCTTCAAAAAATCTTAGGGACAGAATAGATATGTAGCACTGCTTACCATCCTGAAACTGATGTTTCAGAGTGAAAGGATGATACAGACATTGAAGACATGTTTGTGTGCTTTGCGTGATTGACTTGGTAGTGGCTGGAAAAGCACTTACCTTTGGCTGTATTATCATACAATAATAGTTATTACTCTAGTATTAAAGCCGCACCTTTCGAAGCTCTAAACGTAAGAAATGTAAGATCGCCTGTAAGTGGAGTATTTGGAGAATTGCCCAACTCACTGGACCAGAAAATGATACTCGGAACACGACAGAGATGATTTATGCAAATCAATAACCGATTTAATAGCTGCACGTAGTATACAGAAAGTTTTACGCGGATGTGAGACGTAAACCTTTGGAGTTGAGTGGGTGACAAAGTTATGCCTGTGAAAGTAACACCGTGAAAGTGTTTGTACCGATTTGGAAAACGTGGGAAATAGAAGTCCCCGTTAATATTGGACCAGTCAAGATTTATCAAGATGGTCCTGTGGGCAATAGAAAACTGAATTACCCCGATAACTTCAAGGAATACACAATACATTCCAAGTATCTACCATGAAGAAATTTCTCTCATGATCGAAGATCTGGTTATCCCTTTGGATGAAAATAATGATCGACAAGAAATTACATTTCATTGAAAACCAATTGAAATAGTGGATAAATAGTGAGAAACAACTCACTCAAGTCGAATCCCGATAGTTAAAGTTCGATGGAACTCGAGTCGTGGACCAGAATACACTTGGGAAAGAGAAGACCAAATGTGGAAGAAGTACCCACATCTTTTTGACTTTAACAAGAAAAGGGCAAGAAAATGAATCGATCTACGAGACGAAGAATCCCTTTTTAGGAAGGGAAAGGCTACAATCCGTCAATTTTAGGTCGTTATTTTATTCTCGAGTATTAAATATAATTTTCATTTTTATGTTGAGATGTGAACTCACTATTAACCGGAAGAAATTAGGGTTTACGTTTGCAAATTAAGTAACGTCAACGAAGAACCGGAGAATCCTACGTTAAGTATCAACGTTTATGTTATCTAATTTCAGGTAAAATAAAAAGATTTTTTAAGAATGGAAGCACATTGTGTTAATCTTGAACTTAAATATCAAAATCAAGCTTTAAAAGATGGGCAAAATAGTCAATTTTTGAAAGCAAAAAGTAATAAAGCCAAGGTTAAACATGACATAGATGTAATTGAAACAATAAACATCGAATTGGAACATAAAGTGGCTAAATTACTTAAGGAAAATGAGACATTGAAAAAGCATTACAAATAATTGTCTGATTCTATCAAGACAACAAAAGCTAAGACTATAGAACACACAACTTCTTTGATTGCTAAAAACACTGAGTTCAAAGCTCAACTTTAGGAAAAAGGGTTTGCAATTGCAGCATTAAAAAATGAGTTAAGAAAATTGTTAATACAAATATTCGTGCAAAAACAATATATATATTTAATGATCTTCATGTTTTGATAATAACAAATATAATGTCATACTACGTAAAAGTTTACGTAAACAAGTTATTTAGTCGAAAGTTTACTAGACGACGACAAATCACTTAAAGTATGAATATGACATTATTAAACATAGTGAATGATCAAAGAAAAATATTATCATTTACATAAACCCTTTCTAATCAAATGATTTAAGTTAACACATGATTAATTATAAGCTAGTTATATTAATCATGTAAGACAAAATAAGATTAACCATAAGTGGAAACAATCTTTCCAAATCTTTTTAAATCTTCCCATATCTAGAAAATCTTTCCTTATTGGTGATAAGAAATATTTTGTTCTAGAATAATATAATAAACTAGTTTTTATTAAGTACAAAACAATATTTGTATAGATTGAGTTAAGTCACAAAATGACCAAAGTTGTCGCATTCCCCTAACGGATCCCACCAAACACACGGGAGTGAAATCCAGCTGGCGGTGGATCTATTAGGTCGCAAGCGAACAGCGTCTGGCTAGCAATTAAATGTTCAAGTGTTGCCTATAAATAGCAACCTTAAGTCTTTATTTGAAGATAACTCTTGACAAATATTTTTACACATATTTTTTATCTTTTTCATATTCTTTGATCATTATACTTATTACATAATCCATTACAAGTGATCAACTCGTTCCACTCTTTAGTAAAGAACACTTACGAAGACGTCAAGCTTCAAGTGTTAATAGTTTAGTTGTGTCATCACGATTGTGATTATCATTCATCTTATATATCTTGTGTTGTGTGTTGTGTATATCATATGTGTATGATAGGTTAGTATCTAGGACAAAAAATACATAGTGTGTTAGATTGGTTCTATCTCGATGTAGAACTCGGTATTTAGCTTTGTACTAGAAAAAGTGTAAACGACTGTACGGTTTTCTCCGCCTAAAGGAGCTTGTTGACATAGTGAAAGATAAACTCTCAAGTTTGGTACTTGTGGATGGAGTATGGCGAAGAGGATTCTTCAAACCGAAGACCACTATAAATCATGTATGATCCATCGGTTTGATCTTTCTTAACTTTACTTGTTCATACTTCGTATATTACTTATTTACTTATTGCATCGCTATCATATACACTTGTGTATATCTCTTGAGTTCACATAAGTTAACAATCTAAGCTTTATATTAAAATGGTAAAAAGTATTTAACCCCCTCCCCCTTCTAGTTTCCATAATTGGTATCAGAAGTTAAGGTCACCCAAGATCTTTAACGTATATTGTACATTAAAGCTTGAATTGATCTATGGAATCGGATAAATATCTAGAAGGTCAATCTATGCAAAGACCACCACTTTTTAAAAGTGATCATTTTATATATTGGAACAGTAGATTTGAATATGTATATATACATATTTAAATTTTGAATCTTATTTTATCGACTAGAAACCTAAGACCCATACATTTTGTATAGGTTCCGGGTGATTACGTGCCGACGTCCAAGTTCGTCTATCGCCGTTACTTTCTTCCGATATTATCACGTGAGTTCATAGCCTCGCATTTTTACACTTTAACTGTTTTATGAACCCGCGAGGGAGATAACATGCTTGTTTTTAAAATAGAACACAAGGGACCCGAATGTAGGCTAGTAGCCTTGATTATTATAAGTTAGCTTAACTCGCTAGATAAAAGACCCGCGGAAATCATGAATTGTTAATTGCCGGGAAAAAGGCATACGCTTATACATGAAATAGTACTATTTGGAGGCTACCACCTCCGATCCGTGACGACTAGTTATCGTCTTGTGTCGGGAAAAATGACACAACGGAGACATTGTATAGAGAATAAGATACACTTATAGCGAGGGTGTATAGTGGGCATTATATTGAATATATGGTAAGGTTCGATGTCATGAGGCTTATAATAATCCCCCGATATAACTTTGTATGGCCACATCGTTGTATCCAGATGAATATTGAAAAATGATACTTGTGTTCGGAAATTATTTTTATTGTTTATTTATATAAACTCTATGGATTCACTCAACATTATTGTTGACTTTTAGCATGTTTTATCTCAGGACCTTGAAGGTAATTCGGCGATGGAGATATGAAGGCCCGCTAAATAATTATTCATTTGAAAATGTTTTGTAAAATGTTGTATGATGTTGTTAAACTTATTGGGACCCGTGATGTAAACTTTATATTATTCAAATGAATGAAATTTTCTCAAAACGCCTCTTTTTGAGTCGTTTTCTATGATTTGAGTTATTGTGCTATGACGTAACACCATTGGACCCTTTCGCTGACATGACGCTAAATTGAGGGTGTTACATTATCACAAGGTGAAAATGCTATTGTGTAAGCAAGAGGAAGCTGGATTTCAGTTGAATGCAGAGCAAGCTGATTGGAGGGATGACACTAATGTTGAACTTGAAGATCAAGAATTGGAAGTACATTATATGTACATGGCATAGATTTAAGAGGTTACTCCAGATGCTGCTGACAATTCTTGACCCATCTTTGATGCTGAGCCATTGCAAAAGGTACAAAATAATGATGATAACTATAATGTGTTTGCCATTAAATGTGAACATCCTGAGCAACCTGAATCTGTTATTGACACATATCCCGTTGAACAAGATGAACATAACATAATTATTGATTCATTGGATATGAATTATGATAGAGAACAAGATGACCAAAATGATAATGATGACCTTGTTAAAGAACGTGATTTTCTTGCTTCTTTAATTGAGAAACTAAAATGTGAAATTGATGACAACAAAAACCGTAATAAATTTTTGGAAACATCAAACAAGGCTTTAGTTGATAAATTAAAAGGTGAAATTGAGGATTTTGTAACACCCCTATTTTTTGACATATAGCAGCGGAAACTAATCTGGGGTATTACTTCATAGTTCAACAGTCATAATCATAGAAAACGACTCAAAAGAGACATTTTTGAAAAATTTAATTATCATTCATTTATTCATCAGAGTTTTACAAAAAGGAGGTCCCAAAATCTATGTGAAAATATAAAGTTTGAATGATAACAGTTTAGCCATCTTCAAGTCCGTGCCACTCCGTGCCATAGGTTGCTCAATTACCTGAGATAAACATGCTAAAAAGTCAACACAAAGGTTGAGTGAAATTCATAGGTTTTCAGTTAAAATAGTTGAGTACAAGTTTAATAGTGGGTTACGTTGTTATACACCCATATGAAAAAACAGTATTATTGACCTAAGCTCATGAATCACATATTTAAACTCAATAGAACCGGGAGCTTCTACCTGAGACATACTAGGAGTCACTATCAAAAGAGATACTTTGAGCTACTATCCAAAGAGATATTGGGAGATATTACCCAAAGAGATACTAGGAGTCACTACCCTAAGAGATACTTCCATGTATTTAGGCAATAATATATCAGGATAGCATACAGTTTAGAAAACACTTGTATTCATAGTTTATAACATGAATTCCCTTCGGGATTTAGAAAACAAGTAAAAGTAGAATTATAATCTCACGTATCAGAATAGAGTATAGTTGAAAAATATAGTTTATAGCATGTATCCCCCTCACGGGTTTAATAAATATTCAAAAGGTTTAAAAGTGAGGCTATGAATCTCACCTGATAGGTGGTTGTAATAAATATTCCAAAATGAAAGCTGACGACTTTATCACAATCTTAACAGGGAAGGTTGATATAACAAGATGATAGTAAACAGCCACGTCACACAACCTGAGTAAATATGTTAAGTCTTAGGAAGATTATACTCTAGAACTTTGGTTTTAATAGTTTAATATTCTTATGAGTTTGATTGGAGAGTTTGGAATTATTGTATCACCGTTCGGGCCATCATAATTCCGAGGTCATTCAGTAAACGTTTGAAGAGCTAGGGCACTTTAAATCGTAAACCCAACAACTCAGTCAGAACGTAATACCAAGATGAAACCCCTTAATATGAAGCTCCCTAGTATTGTGGTACCATATAGATTGAGGATAGGATTTTTAAAAGCATATCGATGATGAATTTTATAATAGTTATAACATAATCTGTTTTAAGTATTTTGCTCAATAACTATAAATGATAAGCACGTCAAGCGTTAATTAAAGTTATGTCTTAAAAGGTTTTGAACACACTTTTACACTTTTTCAAAATGTTACATTTTAGACCCTTAAGAATGAAAAATGGCAAAATATACCCTGGGAGTTTTCACTTTTACAAGTTTGGTCCTTCTAGTTTAAGAGATGTACACAGTAAACCTTGTACTTTGGAAAGTGACATAATAGACCCCTATAGTTATAGCTTTAGAAATATGGAAAAAATAGTCTTTGTACTTATAAGTTTTCAAAAGTTACAATATATACCCCTTGCATGAAAATGATTTACAAAACAAGTCTAAAATCCATAATAATGATATTTTTCAATATGAAAGGTAATTTACAGGTTATAGCTTATTAATATAAGCTAAAATATGAAGGTTTAACGTAACAAAACTTCAAAATAACGATTCGTTAAGCTAGAAATCGAAACAGGTCAAATTAGGGTTTTAAAATGAAAACGTGCGGGTTTTAAGTTCAAATTCTTTCAAGACTTAATAAAGTACTTATTATAATGTTTGATAAGCTTATTAGGATAGATTATAACAATAGTTTACAAGTTTAGTTTATAGATTAAGCAAAAACATGAAATTAGGGTTTCATGAGCTCGGTTTGGATCAAAAAGGTAAAACACATATGTTTTTGAGTTCAAAGCTTTTAACAATAGTTTAAGCATGATCATATGAACATTATAAGGGTATGAAAACATAATGTGAGCTTATGGAACCTGGTTTTGAGCTTATAGCTTGGAAACGGGTCAAAATGGGGACTTTTAGCTTCGTACGCCTAGAATAACAACTCCGGGGCTTCAAGACTTGGTTTCTTCACTTGTATTCTGCTCTAGGGACTTCTTATGACTTCTCTTGATGTTCTTGATCAGACCTTGGACTCCATTTATGGTTAGAAAGAAAGAATTGAGGTGTGAGTTGAAATGAAAAGGCTTGGAGCTTGGAGCTAGATTATATGATTCATGGAAGCTACAAGGTGATGTGGAAGAGCTATGGGATGAGTTAGCAAAGCTAGGACTAGGTTTGAGGTGTTGTTTTGCTCTTGTGGTGCTGCGGCTAAGAAAGGAGGTGACAAAGCAACTTGGGGACCAAGTATTGATTTGAGGTTCTTGTAAGAAGCTTGGAGATGAAGTAGGTGAGTCATGGAGGTGTGTGGTTGCTTGGTTGGTTTTCAAAATAGGCAAAAAGGAGGGAAAAGGAGTATCGGGTTTAAACTAGTTTGGGTTAAGGTTTTTGGTTTGAATTTCATGTACATTTGAGTAATAAGGATGGATTATGAAATGTAATGTTGTATATTAATTATTTACAACTTAATTTGATTAATGGTTTAGGTCTAAGATGGGTAAAAATGAAGAAATGGGTTACAGGTTGGAAACTAGCTCGGTTTTAGGGTTTCTTGGTTTGAATTAAGGTTTTGAGTTGTAAAAAAGTGTTCAAGTGATTGAAATGGAGGGAAATGTTGTTTAAAATTTGAGCATTTCTTGCTTGTATGTTGTACTTAATAGTTTGTACAAGATTTGTTAGGAAAACGGAGGTAAAATAGCCATTTTGGATGTTATGCTTAATGACTTGTACATTGTGCTTAAGATGAGTTGTACATTGTTTTTAGAGGAAAAATGTATTCAAAATGAGATGCTAAGATACTTGTACACATGCTTTAGTTGCTTGTACATTCACTTTGAGTGTTTACATTACCCAAAATAAAGGTGGTTTATATATAAATGGATAGTACATTGCATCTAATTTAATAGATGGATATTTACATTGATGAAAATTGCAGGGGTTGTTATAATTAAGCACGTAATTTGGGCATATTTGCATGATTTAGAGGGTTAAA
>BQNB010086346.1:1879-28218 GCA_026074375.1 Tanacetum coccineum | reverse complement strand
ATTTTAAACGACTTTTTGTGTCGTTCTTATATATCTTGTGCTGTTGATCTTGAAGTAACACGCCCCGGACCCTTATTCCGCGCACCTAAATCTTTAAGCGTGCAATCCAAAATATAACCCAATGCATCCTTGGCATCCCATGCCTATTGATCTCCTGAAAACTTTGCTTAAAAACGTCAACAAAATTGTTGGTGAATTCATAGGTTTGATAAATCATAATATGCAGGACCGCAACGACTTTTTGGTCGTTCTATATATATCTTGTGTTATTGATCTATGAAGTAACACGCCCCGGACCCTTATTCCGCTGCGACCCTATTTGGGGGTGTTACAGTATGCTATCCTGATATATTATTGCCTAAGTTTGCCGGCACTGTCATTATTTCTTAATCATGAACCATTAGTCACTTGCGAGTGAACACGAATATTGTGGATAGATCTCTCGGGGTGTGACGACTCCCGTTGGTGTGCCTATACTTTTGGTACCAATAGCACTATATTTGATTATAATGGGTAACTTTAGCAAGTTACCTTTCATGAGGGCTTAGGTTCCTCCCCAATGTCACTACGGTGATTTCATGTTAACGTGTTGGTGTCATGAGATTAAATGAAATAATACTTTTTACTATGATAATTGTAAATGAAATTACAATTATTACAAACTATGGGTATATAACAACGTAACCCACTATTGAACTTGTATTCAACTATTATTACATTCAAACACTGTGAATTTCACTCAACATTTGTGTTGAATTTTAAGCATGTTTATCTCAGGTAACTGAGCATCTTATGGCACGGAGTGGCATTGGACATGAGGACGTCCAAAACTGTTATCATTCAACCTTATGTTTTGAAATATATTTTGGGACATCCATTTGTAAAAAATCTAATGAATAATGAATGTTAACATATCTTTTAAAAATGTCTCTTTTGAGTCGTTTCCTATTATTGTGACTATGATTTATGAAGTAATACCCCAAATTAGCTTCTGCTGCTATATGTCAAATATCGGGGTGTTACAGATTGGTATCAAGAGCCGTGGTGATAGAGAACAAGGTTAAAACCTGAACTATAACTACTTTTTCCATCCAAGAAAGTCCTTTGTGCCACTGCATTCCCGAATAGTATGTAAATGATACATAAATATTAAACTACTATATAAATAACTTATGTTATTTTCCACCAGGTTGTTTAAAAAATATGTCTTCCAACACTTTCGACTATATCTACCCTATTATTGTCCCATCTGATGTCGATGTTGAGGATGCCTTTTCCTCTAAAACTACTCCTAACTATACTCCGGCTTCACCGGACTATTCCCCAGCTTCACTGGGAAACACCTCTCCTGATCCTTCAGATGATTTATCTAAATATCTTTTGGCCTCACTAGCCATCTCACCTTTCCACGATGATCCATATATGAAAGTTATGCAAGCATATAATAATGCTACTAGTAATGAATCACCTATTCCACCACCATAAGCTCCTATTGCTCCATCAACTATTTTGCCTCCATCTTCAATGTTTGTTCCTCAATATTTCTTTCCTCCTGAAAAGACTTTACCACCTAAGAAACAAACCCGTTCCCGATCATCCTTCTCTACTTCTACTCTACCTTAAGTGTTTGAAATTGGAGAAAGTTCTCATAAGACGCATCTAGAACGTCATGAGGAACAGATCTAGACTATTCTAAATCACTTAGATGAACTCCCTCTTGAGTGCATTGAGCACATAAAAGATATTATAGAAGGTCTTGGTAATGGTCGAGTAGTTATACAGCAAGATTTTGATCAACTCGAAACCTAACTTTATGAAGCCCGTGCTCAGACTGCTAGATTTCAGAGAGAACAAATAAGGCATGATGATGAGATTGTTCTTGCTCGTGTCAGGGTTTCTACTCTAGAAATGATCATTGAGGATATCCAAGTTCGCCACCGATCAGATATAAAGAATCTTCTGGACAAGATCCGTGAGCTCAAGAATCACAAGGGAGGACCACCAGACTACTAAACTAGATCCTTATCATTTACAGCTTTTAGTTAGAATCCAACCACTGGATGTGTGGCATAAATAATGACACTTGTCAAATTTTGTTCCAGCTCAGTTACATCTAATACTAAAAACTAATGACTTATACCAATTAAACAAACACAATGATCGTGCATCAAATGACACGAAGAAGATTCACGGTCATGTAATTATACTCAATACTGATTAACTTGTTATTTCTACTCTATACATAAGCATTATCAATAAATTTATTCATAAGTAGAAAAAAGTAAACTTTAAGTCAGTTATCTTGTTGTTTGATGCAGACTGACCATATCAAAAAGAATATGACGTCAAAGTCATAACTACAATCGCTGAATCTACTAACCGAGGGATCTCCAAGCCATTGGGTACAGTAGAGGATCAAATTGCTGACAGTATGCTCTAACAAAACGCTAACCTTCCAAGCAAACAAAAATGACTTCATGTAAAATTTCTTCAAAACAACTATTGTTAGTGCACGATAGGTAGTAGGTTGCCTAACATTCGTCTTATTTTACAACTAACTGATTTACAAAATAAATCGGTAGTAGATAAGAGGTGTAACCTTGGTGATCTTGACGATACCAACATTATAAAAAACTCCTGAACACCCATTCTACAATTGACTAAAGATGCAAAAAATGGCACTTTAGAAAGAAATTGCAACAAAAATGATTTGAAGTAGAGGTGGCAGTAAAATAGTTTTCACCCATTTACTGATTATTAAGACTTTGGTTTCTCTTTATCTTAAATAGGTAAAAACATTTAGTCTAAAATTTACTGCTTATATATAGAATTACAATCAACAAAAATGTTTAGTCAACGCAAATCTAAAAGTGACAAACCCATATCAGGGTTAAGGAGCATACCGCATCCGCTACACTAGATTTTGGTTCCAACTCATGGCCCCAACTAATTGGTCATTTAGTCATCATATAAAATGCATATTATGAGTTGTAGCTTGTTGACTCTCAAAAGTCAAAACTTGATGAAATATAAAATCTTTAAGCTCAGAGATAACTAAGTTGACTTTACAAGACTAAGTTGAGATTTTGGAACGTATTGGAGAAGTTTCGTATCGTTTGGCTCTTCCTCCGCAGTTATCGCACGTTCACGATGTCTTTCATGAAACTCTTATGAGGGATACCATTATCATTCCATTGCATGCGCATCTATCTTTATCAGTTCAGCCTGATATGTCCTTTGTCCGAGGAACCGTAATCCATTCTGGACGTCAAGAGAGAGTCATGAGAAACAAAGTATTCCTTTGGTGAAGATGTCATTGGAAGAATCACCCAGAGCGTGAGGCTACCTGGGAGACCGAAGAATCCATGCGAGCTAGTTATCCTCATTTCTTTGTCTAGTTCGGTATGTCTTCATTTCGTTTTCATTCCGGTTCAATTCAATTTTCGAGGACGAAATTTTTTTTTAGAGGGGAAGAAGTTGTAAAACCTAAAAATCTCAACAAATGTGAAATTAGCAAAATACCCCTAATGCAAGAAAAAATTCATTAAAAGCATGAATAAAAAATCATTAAATGTTAAAATTAATGAAAAACAACTAAGGCAATTAGCAAATTTATGTAAGATTAAAATATCTTAATATATAATGCAAGAAAAATAATATTACACATAAGTCGACGTTAAGTATATATGCCAAATTATTAATAGTTATGTATTTATATATTACAAATAAATATAAATAAAATAAGATAATAACAAGATAATTTTGAAAAGATAAAAATCAGGTCTAATATCATTTTTAAAGTCCCTAATAACCGGCCAAATGAGTTATTTAATTCTTTATGCATTTTATTTGGTTAAAAACTCTAAAAAGAAAAACCAAAAACCCTAATAAAATCAAGAGGCGGCACATTCGAATTTTTCCAGGGCTTGGGCGATTTTTCTAGGGTGTTTTGAAGAGCAAGGAGTGTGGGAAAAATAGTGGGAAGTTTGTAGAAGGCTGGGTTCGATCTTGGTGTTTGATTTGGTTCGAAAATCCCAACCGGATCCTATAAATTCATAAAATATTCCAAGATCATCAAAGGTATTTTTATAACTTAATTTTCATCATATTAAGTCAGTA
This sequence comes from Tanacetum coccineum, assembly GCA_026074375.1. Taxonomy (NCBI): domain Eukaryota; kingdom Viridiplantae; phylum Streptophyta; class Magnoliopsida; order Asterales; family Asteraceae; genus Tanacetum; species Tanacetum coccineum. Next base: position 24,099 of record BQNB010086346.1, on the reverse strand, counting down.
TAATCATAAGAAAAATTATCATGCATGTTATTTTGATTTATAGAATCGAATCATATTTGAAACCCTAATTTTAAGGAAGTTTTGTAATCGGCATGGAAAAGGGTTGAATAATTGATTTTATATTTTTATAGGGTTCTATATATCATGTACATCTCAGATAAATTGTTGGAAAAATTTTAGAAAGATTCAAAATAATTATTTGGGGATTTTTCTTGTTTGCCGAATTCGAATTAAAGAAAAAGGAAAGAAACAAATAGGTTAGGTTTTTTCAAATTTTCCAGGTTTTTTAATCTATTATTGTATAAAAATTTTGATTGGAATTGGGGAAAAATTAAATTTAGGGTATTGGACTTCAAATGTTTAGCCAATTGAAATAAAGAAATGGGGTGTTTTGTAATTTCAGAAACCTTGGGGTTTGTTTAAACATGTTATTATATTTGTTTATAATCTGATAAAATAAGTTGGGGGTATAAAATGTCCATTTTGATATTAATTTGGATACTCAGATAAATTGTTGGAAAAATTTAGGATGAATTCGAATAATTATTGGGGATTTATCATTGTTTGCCGATTTCGAATTAAAGAAAAAGGAAAGAAATAAAATTAGGGTTAGGGTTTTGATAATTTTTCCAGGTGCATTTAATGCCAATGATTGGGAAATAATTATGTTTGTGATTGGGAAAAATTAAATTAGGGTTTTGTGAATTAATTAGTTAGCCGAATTATGATTTAAAAGTATAAGGACTTGTTTTGTAATTTCTGAAACTATGGGGTCTGTTTTAGACATGTTATTATATTTATTATATTCTGTATAAAATAAGTTGGGGGGTATAAAATGTCATATTGATATTATTTTGGATTAAAATGGTTAATTACATATAATAAGTAATTAGAAATTAATTAATTAAAATAGAGGGACTGAAATTGTAAATTCTGAAAAGTGGAAGGTTTGGTTAGTATTTAATGTATAAAGTATGAATTTGTCATATTTGAATCTATAAGGACTAAAGTTGTCATATTTAACCCTAAACTTGTAAGGTTGACATGTTAAGTCCCTAAACTATTCAAAATACTTAATAGAATCTCAAATGATGAATATTACTAATTTTGGAAACTTACTAAAAATGGAAAGTTACTAAAAATGGAAAGTTACTAAAAATAGAAAGTATAACTTAAATGAATGGTTTGTAATTCGAATTTATCATTTCTTTAGGTTCGGTCAAGAGGGAGTGATTTTGATTTCCTGTGGTATTTTCTTTGATTATTGCTTTGCTTCGGAATAAGGTACAGATATTCTAACCTTATCATTAAGGTTTCTCATGACATATTCCTCTCATTCTTTGATTACTTATGTGATTTGCTACATTTGCTCTGAGCCTTTTATCTTGGTTCTCTTATATGATCTGTTATTATGTTCTATTTGAACCCTGCTATGCTACCTTTGATATTTGAACCTTTGACATTGAACCTTTGCTATGATCCCTTTGAAATGAACTTTGATATGACTTTGCTTTGAACCCTTCAGTTTGAGACCCGAGCCACTATTTGTTTCCTAGCCATGAAGGTAACATGGCCGTGTCATTGATGCACCTTTGGCATGACTCATGTGTGAGTGAGTGATTTCTCACGCCGTCCCCCATTTGATATTATATGCGCATTATGAAGATTATTATTTGTTTAAGGGGCGTATGGATGCATCCTAGATTTGTTTTGTATTCGATGGATTATGACATTATGATATTTGGATATTTGGTGACTGATGTTTGGGTGCAATCCACGTCTTTCACATTTGGAGCTCGCTACTCCATGGTTACTATGATTGTAATGCCCCAACCCAAAAGGGTAGAAGTATTACAAATATGGTGTGACATCAAAGGCATACATAATCATAACACAAGCATAAACACACCTTTCTAAGGAGACACTTTTAGCATAACCCGATCTCCTACCTCAAACTCTAACGGTTTACGCCTATTATCAGCATAGCTCTTTTGACGATCTCTTGCCGCTTTGAGCTTCTCTTTTATCAATACCACTTTATCAGTCGTCTCTTGAACCAACTCAGGTCCAATCAAACTACTTTCACCAATCTCAGCCCATAAAACAGGCGACCTACACTTCCTTCCATACAATGCTTCAAACGGAGCACATCTTATGCTCGAATGATAGTTATTATTGTAGGAAAACTCAGCTAACGGTAGATGAATATCCCAACTACCACCGAAATCAATTACACATGCTCTAAGCATATCCTCTAGAGTCTGAATTGTACGCTCACTTTGACCATCTATTTGGGGTTGATAAGCCGTACTCATATCCAACCTCGTCCCTAAAGCCTTTTGTAAAGTCTGGCAACATCGCGAAGTAAACCGTCCATCCCTATCTAAAATAATCGACACAGGAACTCCATGTCGAGCGACAATTTTGTCGATGTAAATCCTTGCTAATCATTCTGTACTATAGTCTTCTCTTATAGCCAGAAAATGAGCCGACTTAGTTAGTCTATCGACTATGACCCAAATCGTGTCATGCCCATTCTTTGACCTAGGCAGCTTAGTGATAAAATCAATAGTGATCTTATCCCACTTCCATTATGGTATTTCAGGTTGTTGCAATAAGCCCGAAGGTCTTTGGTGCTCTGCCTTTACTTTGGAACACGTTAAACACTTACTAACATATGTAGCAATGTCTCTCTTCATTCCTGGCCACCAATAAATATCTTGTAGATCATAATACATCTTATCCGCTCCAGGATGTACAAAATACTTAGACTTATGGGCTTCGTCCATGATTGTAATCCTTACATCACCTACCAAAGGAACCCATATACGATCCAAAAAGTATAGACTTCCATCATCTCTCTTTTCCATTTGTTGCTCCAACCCATTTAATCGCTCACTAGGCAAATTATCTTGCTCAAACGCTTCCTTTTGAGCCGCTAAAATCAACACCTTCATTCCAGATTGAATCGTCATTGCCATAGCGCGAACACGTCTAGGCTTCACACATTCTTTCCTACTTAAGGTATCCGCTACCACATTCGCCTTACCAGGATGGTAGCGAATCTCACACTCATAGTCACTAAACAGCTCAATCCATCTCCTTTGACGCATATTCAAATCCTTCTGATGAAATATGTGCTGAAGACTCTTATGATCCGTGTATATAACACTCTTTGTGCCATAAAGATAATGTCTTTAAGTCTTAACCGCAAATACAATCGCTCCTAACTCCAAGTCATGTGTAGTGTAATTCTTCTCATGAATCTTTAATTGTCTAGATGGATAGGCAATTACCTTGTCTCTTTGCATCAACACACATCCCAATCCTTGATTAGACGCATCATAGTAAACTACAAAATCTTCCACTCCATCGGGTAGAGACAAAACTGGCGCATCGCATAAATTATTTTTCAAGGTCTGAAATGTCGCTTCTTGCTCTTCGCCCCACTCATACTTTTAGTTTTTCTGAGTTAACAAGGTGAGAGGTTTGGCAATCTTGGAGAAATTAGCGATAAAACGTCGATAATAACCAGCCAGCCCTAGAAACGATCTAACTTCAGATGGTATAGTAGGGGCCTTCTAGTTCTTCACTGCTTCAATTTTACTCAGGTCAACATAAATACCACTTTGATTCACCATGTGACCAAGAAAATACACCTCTTGTAGCCAAAATTCACACTTAGAGAATTTTGCGTACAACTTCTCCTTTGTCAACAACTCCAACATTAATCTTAGATGAACCTTGTGATCCTCCTTCGTCTTTGAATATATCAAGATGTCATCGATGAATACGATAAAAAACTTATCCAAATATGGTTTACAAACTCGGTTCATCAAATCCATAAAAATAGCCAGCACATTGGTCAATCCAAAAGGCATAATGGTAAACTCAAAATGCCTATACCTTGTTCAGAACGCCGTATTCAGAATATCATCTTCATGCACTCTAAGCTAGTGATAACTAGATCGAAGATATATCTTAGAAAAATAACGCGCACCTTGCAATTGATCGAATAAATCATCAATCCTTGGAAGAGGGTAATGATTCTTTACGGTTAGCTTGTTTAATTTACAATAGTCGATACACATACGTATAGATCCATCCTTTTTCTTTACGAATAGCACAGGTTCTCCCCATGGAGAATGACTAGGTCGTATGAAACCCTTGTCTTGCAGCTCCTTCAGCTGTTCAAACAATTCTTGCATCTCCGAGGGCGCTAAACGATAGGGAGACTTCGCAACAGGCATAGCTCCAGGAATTAATTCGATACGAAACTCAACTTGTCATTGTGGTGGTAATCCTTTCAAGTCATTCGGGAATACCTCGACAAACTCTCGGACCACGAAAATATCACTAATCTTAGGTTTATCTACTTTTGCATTCTTCAATGCCTTAGTTGATTCTTCGACACGTTCTCCGTTAACTCTCAGTATCTCGCCATCCACTAAGGGAATTTCTACTACTTTCTCATGACATACTATCACGGCCTTATTGTGGGACAACCAGTCCATTCCTACTATCACACCAAAACTACCGTGCCCTAAAGGTATCAAATCTATAGTAAATAGGGAAGATCCTAGTTCTAGTTTACAACCATGGATAATCCTATTAACTTTCACTTTCTTACCATCAGCTATCTCTATCACATAACCAGGAGTTGCTATACTAGGTTTCATATTAAGTATAGGCGCAAATTTAGTAGAGATAAAACTAAAATCAGCTCCAGAATCAAACAAAATAGTAGCAAAATGATCGTTTAGAGAAAAAAGTACCTGTGACAACGCTTGAATCCTTAGCAGCCTCGGCCACATTCATGTTTGCATTGTACACTCTTCCTCTAACTTGCTTCTCACCACCACGCTCATTATGACGCCATCCCAAAGCTAGCTGATTCCCAGATTGTCTAGATTCTCAGTTCAACTTGGGACAAACATTTCTGAGGTAATTAGGGTCACCACACTTGTAACATGCTCTTTGGTTAGGCCTTGCATCAACGACATTCACAGGTGCTGCCGGTATCGCAGGTGAACGACAATCTCTTGCAAAATGGCCGGGCCTCTGCAATTGAAACATACCCTACAATTAGCCTTCTCATGATGATGTGTACGGCATTTAGCACACCAAGGTTACGAACCAGCATACCCCTCTCTTGATGGAGCCGCCGCCATAAAGTTAGTACCTCCTTTTGCCTTCTTAACATCCCTTCCAGATCCACCAACCTTAGCAGGTTCATCCACACTCTTTCTCTTCTCAGAGCCCTTAGTTAGCGTTCCATTGCTAACAGCTTCATCAGTCAATATCCCAGCCTTCAGTATTGCACTTTGAATAGTAGCTGGTTGAGTTGCCTTGAGCATTCCTCGAATCTCAGGCGCCAATCCAGCCATATACCTCTTAATCCTTGCAGACTCAGGTGTAACCAAATGGGGAACCAATTTGGCTAACTCATGGAATCGATCCGTGTACCCAGCATGATTAGCTCCAATCATCTTGTGATTCCAGAACTCATTTTCCAGTCTTTCCATCTCATTACTCGGGCAAAACTCTTCCACCAGTAATGCCTTGAAATCATTCCAAGACATAGCATTTTCCGCTTCTCTACCTTTTGCTTAGACTTGAGTATTCCACCAAGTCAAAGCTTTATTCACCAATGAACTAGCGACATACCTCACCTTTTGGTTCTCAGCACAACCACTATTATTTATAGATGCCCCCTTTTACGCATATACTCACTCCTATGAAAACACTTTATGCACATAATCTAACACATTGCACATATGATCATCACACAACATCACACAATAAAAGGAATAATCCTTAATGCTTAAGCCTTATTATTAAAATACTTGAATAATATTCGACACCACAAAACATCTGATACAATGCTTTAACGCCTACTAGAAACAAAATGAATGACGAGGACGAACATGACACAACAAAAGACGTACTAAAACAACGGGCTCAAGCTTCCACTCCTTCATTATCTTCATTCAAACGGTGTGGGACAATTAACTTGTAGTAATTCACTATCTAAGTCGGCATCTTTTCACTTACTCAGGCCATCCATATGTGTTTCGCCTCAGACTGAGGTATCGCTATGGGGTGGCAAACCCATTCTTAGCATACTCTTGCTCATTTTCCATAGATCTACAAATCCATAATAAGTCATAAGAGCTTAGGTTCTTCTCTTCTTTCTTCATTAATGAAATGAGAGAATCATCCTCCAAAGCGGGTAACAGTACCATCCTTAGCTAAATTACCTTAGTCACATACTCCCACTTCCTTACCAAAAGTCTAACCCTAAGTCAACTCTCCCTCGATTCTAAAAAAAGACACGAACCATAAAGAGCAGGACTCGATTCTACGGTTAAGTCCACATCCTCTTACCTCACTCTCCTACAACAGTTTGTAAACACAACGACTACACAGTACGCTGACGCCTAGGAGGAATATACTACGATAACAACATAACATATACTTATCAGGATACGATCTCAATAACAAGAAAACTCAACTTATATATATATAATATATAATATATATGTAGTATAATGTACTTCATGAAATTTAGGGAAAATAAGCATAATAGGTATATACTTACATATAAGCCCTAAATGCATCTATATGAGGGACCCTTAAGATATTGTCTAGGCTCAACCACCTAGTTCTCTATAACCAATGGCTTTGATACCAATCTGTCACACCTCACCAAGGCGGAAACGCGAGGCGTAAACAAGAATGGATATACGCACAACACATGGTGTCTATATAAAGAATACTAAAATGAAAACTAAAGTAAAGCAAAGACACAAAGTGTCATAACAATACCCAAAACCTAATGGTGTCTTTATTAATAAGAAAGATGTCTCGTTAATAAATGACATGCAAAACATAATCTAAACAATTCATGCAAAAGCATTTATTCAAACAGAAAGCATAAATAAACTCCAAGCATCATACGGTTTCTTCTAGACACTTCGCTCAATCTTAGCACCACTAAGCTCACATGAAAATGATGCTTAAAACGTCAACATAAAGTTGAGCGAGAATCAAAGGTTTGCGACATACAACAATATCCAAAATAAACTTTCAATTAGCTGCTGCAATTACCAAAACAATTCATGACAACAATTAACAACAAAGGGACAAAACGTGCCCACGATCCACAATCATATCAACTACATAGGTGCGCTACATGGCCTCATATTAGCTCACGCAGTCTTACCACCGTCACACCTCGTTTTGCATATTGGGATCCACAATACCAAACATATCATATCACAACACAACAGGACGGAACGTGCCCACGATCCAATACACATAACTACAACAAGCTTAAAAACATTTTAACACAACAACAAGACAAGCATCATTCTCACCCCAAATTAGCATGAGAAAAAGGGGCTATGAAACTCACCTTTGCTTAGCTTTCCAAAAGATTCCTACAATAAGCTTCACAAACAACTAGCACAATCTATACAACAAAATAACTCGTGTTACACGCTACTAAGTCAAAAGCTTAATGCACATGTAACAATCATATGATAGATATTTAAGGTGTTTTATTAAGCCCATAGGTCACCCCGAAACCATACCCAACTTAAACCACTTTATTAACAAGTTTCACTAGTTAGTCACAATTTGTTCAAAACTGCAGAATTTTAACGTGACTTAACATACTCAAAACCTCTACTTACTGACCTTCATAGTTCATACCAAAAATAACCTACGTTCATTTATGAGTATATTAACTACCTCATGATTTCCAAGAGCCATTTACATGCACAAGTATTCCTAAGAAAATCAACTTCAAAACAGTCCCAATTCGGATCTGTTTGCACACTAACGCGAATTAAGTTTAACCAATTACATCCATAAGATTCTAATTAAACCCTAATCATTATAACATGATTATTATATCATTAATTACTGATCTTAATGAACCCTAATTATTCACCATATTAATTATTAAATGATTAAAGATTAATAACTAACAAGGATAAATTAAAACTTACCTTAGAGCTTGATTTCTTCACAAAAGCAAAAACCCTAATTTTTCCTCCTCTTTTCTCTCTTGTTCGACCGGTTCTACAAAGGGGGGAGGGTTTGGGATTTTATTTTGTATTTATAGGTCCCTAATTAATTATAGATAAGATCTAATTAGAGTTTGTTTACTTTTAAAACTCATTTTTTTCTTTTCTTTCCCTTATCCGGCCGAATGGCATCTTTTCCTTTTTTATTTTATATATTTATTAATTAATTACTTAATTATTAACATTACCTTAACTTTTTAGAAAAACCTAAGCTTATTTGCGCATACCTTTTTGCGTAAACGCAATTTACTAGACTTTTAAAAATAATTAACTTTTCATTTTTATTAACCCTAACTTTCCAAAAATAGAAATTTTATTTCTTTCATATTCTAACTACTAGAACCTAATCTTATCCTAATATTACTAACACAACACTACATATACGCATAATTACTTACACAATTAACGCGAAACCGCTTCAATCACCAAAATCATTTCCTTCTCACTAAAGTGAACGAAATGAACTCGACAAAATCCAATCCCAATGAGACGATCACGCTCAATGATTATCAAATCTTACATATCCCACACAACACACACCCCGCCAAGGCGGAAACGCGAGGCGTAAACAAGAATGGATATCATCACAACACATGGTGTCTATGTAGAGAATACTAAAATGAAAACTAAAGTAAAGCAAAGACACAAAGTGTCATAACAATACCCAAAACCTAATAGTGTCTTTATTAATGAGAAAGAGGTCTCGTCAATAAATGACATGCAAAACATAATCCAAACAATTCATGCAAACACATTTATACAAACAGAAAGCATAAATAAACTCCAAGCATCCTACGGTTTCTTCTAGCCACGTCGCTCTATCTTAGCACCATTAAGCTCACCTGAAAATGATGCTTAAAACGTCAACAAAAAGTTGAGCGAGATTCATAGGTTTATGACATATAACAAAATCCAAAATAAACTTTCAATAAGTTGTTGCAATCATCAAAACAATTCATGTAACCAATTAACCACAACGGGACGGAACGTGCCCACGATCCACAAGCATACCAAATTCATATGTGCGCTACATGGCCTCATATTAGCTCACGCAGTCTTACCACCGTCAAACCTCATTTTGCATATTGGGATCCACAATACCAAACATATCATATCATATCGCAATGCAATGGGACGGAACGTGCCCTCGATCCAATACTCATAACTACAGCAAGCTTAAAAATATTTTAACACGACAACAAAACAAGCATCATTCTCACCCCAAAATAACATGAGAAAAAGGGCTATGAAATTCACCTTTGCTTAGCTTTCCAAAATATTCCAACAAAAAGCTTCACAAACAACTAGCACAAATCTAAACAACAAAATAACTCGTGTTACACGCTACTAAGCCAAAAGCTTAATGCACATGTAACAATCATATGATGGATGTCTAAGATGTTTAGTTACCCTCACGAGTCACCCTGACACCATGCCCAACTTTAACCACTTCATTACCAAGTTTCACTAGTTAGTCACAATATATTCAAAACTGCATAATTTTAACGCGACTTAACGTACTCAAAACCCTTACTTACTGACCTCCATAATTTAAACCAAAAATCACCTACGTTCATTAATGAGTATATTAACTACCTTATGATTCCCAAGAGTCAATTACATGCACAAGTACTCCTAAGAAAATCAAACTTCAAAACAGTCCCAATTCGGATCTGTTTGCACACTAAAAAGTTTGGATCTAAAAAGCATACTTAGACTCCAAATAAGAAGCTCTCCTTTGAAGTATTTCTAATAGACACATAGAACTAAACTCCTGTAGAAGGTCTAAGCTTAATTCGAATTTTAAGTGGGGGTTTTACACCTCGTAATCTGACCTAAATCAAACCCGTATTTACTGTTTTGACAACTTTTCTTGCAACCAACATTTGACTGACTTCCCGACCTTAAAATCCTTCGAGGTTGGATGTTCTGAAAACTAGACTCTCTGAGATACGTCATAGACACCGGAAACTTAACAAAACCTATTACCATCATTGAGATATCAGCCGAACAACACAGCCTTAAATTCTGCTCTAATCTAAATCAAATTCTAACGCGAATTAAATCAAACCAATTACACCCATAAACTTCTAATTAAACCCTAATCATTATAACATGATTAAACATCATTAATTTATAGATTTTATAAAACCTTAATTCCATCATAATAATTATTACATGAATTAATGATTAATAACTAACAAGAATTTAATTAAAACTTACCTTAGAGCTTGATTTCTTCACAAAAGCAATAACCCTAATTTTTTTCTCCTCTTCTCACTTTGTTCGACCGATCTCAATAGGGGGCGGAGGGTTATGTGATTTATTTTGTATTTATCGGCCTCTAACTAATTATAGATAAAGTCTAATTAGGATTTGTTTCCTTTTAAAACTCTTTTTTTTTCTTCTTTCCCTTATCCGGCCGAATGGCCCTTCTTTTCTTTTCTTTTTTTATTTTTATTTATTTATTTATTAATTACTTAATTATTAACATTACCTTAAGTTTTTATAAAAACCTTAGCTTATTTGCGCATACATTTTTTGCGTAAACGCAATTTACTAGACTTTTTAAAAATAAATAACTTTTCATTAAACCTAACATTCTAAAAATAGAAATTTCATTTCTTTCATATCCTTACTACTAGAACCTAATCTTATCCTAATATTGCTAACACATAAATACTTATACTTATAATTACTTACACAATTAACACGAAACCGCTTCAATCACTGAAATCATTTCCTTGTCACCAAAGGTGAACAAAATGAACTCCATAAAATCCAACACAAATCCAATCCCAATGAGACGATCACGCTCAATGGATTGATTATTAAATCTCACATATCTCACTCAAACACATATGAAAACGTATAAACACATATAACACATAACCCATACATTGCAACAGATACATAAGTCAACACTCACGGTTTGACTAACATGCTCAAGTCATGGTTGTCACAGTTCCCCTCCTTTAGGAAATCTCGTCCCGAGATTTAACTAGTCGATTCATCAGTTCACTCAACAAACAAATAAGGGTACTTAGACTTCATATAATCTTTGCGTTCCCAAGTAAACTCAGGTCCACGCTTAGAATTCCAACAAACTTTCACAAGCGATATTCTACTACGTTTTAAACTCTTAACTTCACGGTCCATAATTTCTACAGGTTCCTCAACAAAACGAAGAGTTTTGTCAACCTTAATCTCGTCTAATGGCATATGCAAACTAGCATCCGCCAAACACTTCTTTAAGTTTGACACATGAAACGTGTCATGTACACCACTCAACTCCTCAGGCAATCTCAACCGATAAGCTACAGGACCGACTCTTTTAAGAATCTCAAATGGCCCTACATACCTCGGCGCTAACTTACCCTTTTTCCCAAAGCGAATTACACCTTTCCAAGGCGACACTTTTAACATAACCCGATCTCCTACCTCAAACTCTAACGGCTTATGCCTATTATCAGCATAGCTCTTTTGACGATCTCTTGTCGCTTTGAGCTTCTCTTTTATCAATACCACTTTATCAGTCGTCTCTTGAACCAACTCAGGTCCAATCAAACTACTTTCACCAATCTCAGCCCATAAAATAGGCGATCTACACTTCCTTCTATACAATGCTTCAAACGGAGCACATCTTATACTCGAATGATAGCTATTATTGTAGGAAAACTCAGTTAACGGTAGATGAACATCCTAACTACCACCGAAATCATTACACATGCCCTAAGCATATCCTCTAAAGTCTGAATTGTACACTCACTTTGACCATTCGTTTAGTGATGATAAGCCGTACTCATATCCAACCTCGTCCCTAAAGCCTTTTGTACAGTCTACCAGCATCGCGAAGTAAACCGTCCATCTCTATCTGAAATAATTGACACAGGAACTCCATGTCTCGCGACTATTTCATCGATGTAAATCCTTGACAATCTTTCTGTACTATAGTCTTCTCTTATAGCCAGAAAATGAGCCGACTTAGTCAGTCTATCAACTATGACCCAAATCGTGTCATGCCCATTCTTTGACCCAGGTAGCTTAGTGATAAAATCCATAGTGATCTTATTCCATTCTGGTATTTCAGGTTGTTGCAGTAATCCCAAAGGCCTTTGGTGCTCTGCATTTACTTTAGAACACGTCAAACACTTACTAACATATGTGGCAATATCTCTCTTCATTCCTGGCCACCAATACATATCTCGTAGATCATAATACATCTTATCTGCTCCAGGATGTACAAAATACTTAGACTTATGGGCTTCGTCCATGATTGTAATCCTTACACCACCTACCAAAGGAATCTCATAGTCATAGTCACTAAACAGCTTAATCCATCTCCTTTGGCGCATATTCAAATCCTTTTGATCAAATATGTGCTGAAGACTCTTATGATCCGTGTATATAACACTCTTCATGCCATAAAGATAATGTCTCCAGGTCTTAAGCGCAAACACAACCGCTCCTAAGTCCAAGTCATGTGTAGTGTAATTCCTCTCCTGAATATTTAATTGTCTAGATGCGTAGGCAATTACCTTGTCTCTTTGCATCAACACACATCACAATCCTTGATTAGACGCATCACAGTAAACTCCAAAATCTTCCACTCCATCGGGTAGAGACAAAATTGGCGCATTGCATAAATTATTCTTCAAGGTCTGAAATACCGCTTCTTGCTCTTCGCCCCACTCATACTTTTGGTTTTTCTAAGTTAACGAGGTGAGAGGTTTGGCAATCTTAGAGAAATTCTTAATAAAACGTCGATAATAACCAGCCAGTCCTAGAAACGATCAAACTTCAGATGGTGTAGTAGGAGCCTTCCAGTTCTTTACTGCTTCGATCTTACTCGGGTCAACATGAATACCACTTTGATTCACCACGTGACCAAGAAAATGCACCTCTTGTAGCCAAAATTCACACTTAGAGAATTTTGCATACAACTTATCCCTTGTCAACAACTCCAACATTAATCTTAGATGAACCTCGTGATCCTCCCTCGTCTTTAAATATATTAAGATGTCATCGATGAATACGATAACAAACTTATCCAAATATGGTTTACAGACTCGGTTCATCAAATCCATAAAAATAGCCGGCGCATTGGTCAATCCGAAAGGCATAACAGTAAACTCAAAATGCCCATACCTTGTTCGGAACGCCATCTTCGGAATATCATCTTCATGCACTCTAAGCTGGTGATAACCAGATCGAAGATCTATCTTAGAAAAATAACACGCACCTTGCAATTGATCGAATAAGTCATCAATCCTCGAAAAAGGGTAACGATTCTTCACAGTTAGCTTGTTTAATTCACGATAGTCGATACACATACGCATAGATCCGTCCTTCTTCTTCACGAATAACACAGGTGCTCCCCATGTAGAATGACTAGGTCGTATGAAACCCTTGTCTTGCAGCTCCTTCAGCTGTTCAGACAATTCTTGCATTTCCAAGGGCGCTAAATGATAAGGAGACTTCGCAACAGGCGTCGCTCCATGAATTAATTCGATACGAAACTCAACTTGTTGTTGCGGTGGTAATCCCTTCAAGTCATCCGGGAATACCTCGACAAACTCTCGGACCACGAAAATATCACTAATCTTAGGTTCGTCTACTTTTGCATTCTTCAGTGCCTTAGTCGAATCTTCGACACGTTCTCCATGAACTCTCAGTATCTCGCCATCCACTAAGGGAATTTCTACTACTTTCTCGTGACATACTATCACGGCCTTATTATGGGATAACCAATCCATTCCTACTATCACATCAAAACTACCATGCCCTAAAGGTATCAAATCTATAGTGAATAGGGAAGATCCTAGTTCTAGTTTGCAACCACGGATAATCCTATCAACTTCCACTTTCTTACCATCAGCTATCTCTATCACATATCCAGGATTTGCTATTCTAGGTTTCACATTAAGTATAGGCGCAAATTCAGTAGAGATAAAACTAAAATCAGCTCCAGAATCAAACAGAACAGTAGCAAAATGGTCGTTTAGAGAAAAAGTACCCGTGACAACGCTTGAATCCTTGGCAGCTTCTGCCGCATTCATGCTTGCATTGTACGCTCTTCCTCTAGCTCGATTCTCACCACCATGATCATTACGACACCATCCCAAAGCTAGCTGATTCCCAGATTGTCCAGATTCTCAGTTCAACTTAGGATAAACATTTCTAAGGTGATTAGGGTCACCGCACTCATAACATGCTCTTTGGTTAGGCCTTGCATCAACAGCATTCACAGGTGCTGCTGGGATCGCAGGTGAATGACAATCTCTCACAAAATGATCGGGCCTCTGGCAATGGAAACATACCCTATAATTAGCCTTCTCGTAATGATGTGTACGGCATTTAGCACACCAGGGTTGCGAACCAGCATACCCCTCTCTTGATGGAGCCGCTACCACAAAGTTAGTACCTCTTTTTGCCTTCTTAACATCCTTTCCAGATCCACCAACCCTAGCAGGTTCATCCACACTCTTTCTCTTCTCAGAGCCCTTAGTTAGCGTTCCATTGCTAATAGCTTCATCAGTCCCTGCCTTCAGTATTGCACTTTGAATAGTAGCTGGTTGAGTTGCCTTGAGCATTCCTCGAATCTCAAGAGCCAACCCATCTATATACCTCTTAATCCTTGCAGACTCAGGTGATTCCCAAGAGTCAATTACATGCACAAGTACTCCTAAAAAAATCAAACTTCAAAACAGTCCCAATTCGAATCTGTTTGCACACTAAAAAGTTTGGATCTCAAAAGCATACTTAGACTCTAAATCAGAAGCTCTCCTTTGGGGATTTCTAATAGACACATAGAAATAAACTCATGTAGAAGGGATAAGCTAAATTCAAATTTTAAGTGGGGGTTTTACACCTCGTAATCTGACCTAAATCAGACCAGTATTTACTGTTTTGACAACTTTTCTTGCAACCAACGTTTGACTGACTTCCCGACCTTAAAAACCTTCGAGGTTGGATGTTCTAAAAACTAGACTCTCTGAGCTACGTCATAGACACTGGAAACTTGACAAAAGCTATTACCATCATTGAGATATCAGCCGAACAACACAGCCTTAAATTATGCCCTAATCTAAATCAAATTCTAACGCGAATTAAATCAAACCAATTACACCCATAAACTTCTAATTAAACCCTAATCATTATAACATGATTAAACATCATTAATTTACAGATTTTATAAAACCCTAATTCCATCATAATAATTATTACATGAATTAATGATTAATAACTAACAAAAATTTAATTAAAACTTACCTTAGAGCTTAATTTCTTCACAAAAGCAATAACCCTAATTTTTTTCTCCTCTTCTCTCTTTGTTTGACCGATATCAATAGGGGGGAGGGTTATGGGATTTATTTTGTATTTATAGGCCTCTAACTAATTATAGATAAAGTCTAATAGGATTTGTTTCCTTTTAAAACTCTTTTTTTTCTTCTTTCCCTTATCCGGCCGAATGGCCCTTCTTTTCTTTTATTTTTTTATTTTTTTATTTATTTATTAATTACTTAATTATTAACATTACCTTAAGTTTTTATAAAAACCTTAGCTTATTTGCGCATACCTTTTTGCGTAAACGCAATTTACTAGACTTTTTTAAAATAAATAACTTTTCATTAAACCTAACATTCCAAAAATAGAAATTTCATTTCTTTCATATCCTTACTACTAGAACCTAATCTCATCCTAATATTGCTAACACATAAATACGTATACGTATAATTACTTACACAATTCACACGAAACCGCTTCAATCACATAAATCATTTCCTTGTCACCAAAGGTGAACGAAATAAACTTCACAAATCCAATCCCAATGAGACAATCACGCTCAATGGATTGATTATCAAATCTCACATATCTCACTCAAACACATATAAACATGTATAAACACATATAACACATAACCCATACATTGCAACAGATACATAAGTCAACACTCACGGTTTGACTAACTTGCTCAAGTCATGGTTGTCACAATTTGGATGTACATCATCCGGATCATATGTTCTTCAAAAGCCACTATATACCCGAAAAGAAACAGGTAATGAATGGTAATTTTTCTGAAACCTAAGAGTTGTGTTGTGAAGGTTTCATTGAGCAATGAAGCTTTTGTACAATGGTAATTATGGGTTTTGATAATTCTATAGTTATAAAAAGCCACTTACTAATTTAGTTATTTACAAACCCGTATCAAATAAAGCATCTTTTTTTATAGTCATGTGCTTAAGAATAAAAGTATATTAGGGAGCTCCGTTCATGTTCAAACAAACACGACCATCGTGACTTGCTTACACTTCTGAATTGAACGGTTAATAAACTTTGAAATCTAATAATTTGGAAATTAGGTTAGAAACACACATCATGCAAATTATAAGTTGAAAAGAAAGGTAAAACACACTGTTTTAAAAAGAGATCCATAACCTCAATTAGTTCTATCGTGGAGTCCTCAAACAATCATAAAGCTTCTGTACTATTAACAACCAACATAGGAGGTGGATCCCAACCATCCAACACTGACATAATGTTAAAAGCAACGACAGTCTACATTTTACATTCTTAGATTCTTTTGGTTTTCCACATTTCCCATCATGGCTGGAATCCGTGAAAAAAACGCCTAAATTTTTTCATTTCCAATAAAGTAGTATCTACTAGATCATATACTTTTTGGCAGAACACAGCCCCCCCAAAAGAGGACAAGAAAAAGAAAGTGAAAACATCTTAGGATTCTTACCGTTTTTTTGGTTTTTGTCTTGGTAGCATTGGGTACTCTGTTTATGAAGCACACTATAGGTGTCCCGACTGATTTCTGTTGACCATCTCGTACAGACAAGCTAGAAATATGTTTCAATAAGAAGTGATTCGACTTCTAATTCAAAGTAAATTCCAGAAATTCCTCCACAGTCATCAATACCACGGGCCGAATAAGGTAAGCTGACAGGATCACTGCTCATTCCCAAAGCAAGTGATAAGTAAATACGTTGTAAAGTTAAAGCGAAAATCAGCTCCCAATAGAACCTGATAAGGATGAACGAGTAATAACTCCGATTCATATCTGGGCAATTAAAGGTGACTAATTTGAAAAAGAGGACCGGATCAAACAATTTGATGTTTATTTGTACAAAGTTTTTTTTTTATCATTATTACCTATGCTAGGGGTAATGTTAACATTAGATGTTGATATATCGCAACGAGTGATTAGAAAAAATGAACGCTATCAGACAAATCATTGGAACATCTCTACAGGGAGTTAATGGTAATAGAGTTTTGATAATAATTTTAGATTTTTCTGGAGGAAGAGTGGGAGACGGTAGAAATTAGTGTTAGTAAACTAAAGCTGATGGGTGGAAAGGAGTGTGCGATAGCCGAGGTAAAAGATATACCACCGTCAAATTCAAAAGGTAGAATGAAGAAGAAATGTTTAAGAGAATGGTCCTACCAATAGAGAGGAATCAACACTCTCTGAACTACTAAAGCGCCAACCTACTACAACCGGATCTGGTCCCCTTCTTGCAGAGAAAGACATACCAAATCATGTAGTGATAAACAATGTATAGGAAAATGGTCTAAGATTTTTTCTAATTAACAACTTATGGAGTGGTCGATAAAGCAGATCAATGCATTTCACCCTTCACAAGTGGAGCTCATCAGTCAGCTGTTCACATCAATACACATCAGCAAGAGCCGTATCCTTTTACTTTTGACCCTGGGAATTGTGTACAATATAATTTTACAAAAATGAAGAAGTGTTTTCACGCACAGTATGCTTTGTTTAGACCCAGTAATGTTGTATTGACTACAAGATGATTCCACAATATGGGCACTTCCTATAATACCTAAGTTTAACATACATATAATATTAAAATGTTTGCAAATTGATACTGAATTCATTGTTAGGACACCTTCTTGAGACGAATCATCACAATTAATTCTGGTAGTGAATAGGGAGCTGAATAGAAGTAAGTGAGGATTGTTTCAGGAAATTATATATGCTATGTCCGTGCAAAAGACGGGGGAGAAATTGGTGTGCGACAGAGAATGGTGCGTAGACACTTGGTTGCTTAGGGTAGGTAGACAAGGCATGATAACTAGTGGATTGAAAACCATAAACCTGAATCAATAAAAGCTCAACCTATAATCGGTCTAAAATGGAGAGTTGTAAGTTAGACCTCCAAACGACTAAGTTAGATCCATGAATACTGCAACGAATATGATAACAAAATTAGGAGGTTTTTATCCATCACTTGAAAACAAATTCTATGTTTTCCTAAAAACGGAACATATTATGATTTTTACGGTTTTACCATCCTTTCTTTTGAATGGTTATGCTGCTCGTCCTTGTTGAACGGTCCAAAACCTTTGCAATATTAAACATACTTGGCAATTTTCAAAAAATACAATTTCAAAACAACAGGCATGAACACAAGATATAAGGTAAAAAGGTAGTAATATAGTTGGAAGTATTTTAGGAAATATATCGAGGATTCGTTGTGAAGACCTTTAATTTCCAGCAAACCATGTATGCATGTGAAGAAACCACCGATGAAGTGCTGAACCGACCATATGGGATACCACATGATCTGTCCGAAGGGGTCTAATATTGTAGCAGACGAATATTACCCGTTTTATGAATGAAATTATAGTTTAAATAACGATTGGCAAGGTTTTATATGTAGAAACGATTGTACATAATAGCGTTACCCACCCTGGGATAGTGTGTTCATGCGCACCACTGTTACTCCATATGTGCTCTTAAGCCTAAAGGATTGTTAAGCTCAACAAAATCTCTTCAGGTGCAGATTACTTAGTGCAAACAACCCACTTGAAAATGATAAATTAATGTCAAGATGTAGAGTAATACATATGCTTTCTTGCATCACCATAATTTCAAATAAAGTCATCAAAACGTTCATGATAGGAAACACATATGTACAAAACAAGAACCAGAACGATCCCCTAACTAAAACTTGAAGTAGCACCCCATGACCACAACCAAACCAGTAAATGGCTGGGTGTGACTTCTGGAGCTACGTTTAGACTTGATAGCTATTAAAACTAACATTACTTAGCCCTGCGATGACTGACGAGGGGACAAGCCGGGTTATATGTCGCTGGCCTGAGCTTATTTAATTCCCTCCATTTTAAAATAATAAGAAAACATATCCTCTCTCAACACGCACCCATGATTAACGGAAGGTGGCGGGAGAATTCGCGACGATGTCATTGTTATTAAACATACATGAGAATTATCCGCTCAGTAGCGACATACCTGGATATGTTCGGATTAAATCACTAAACAGGAGTTAGGTAGTTTGTTACATTGTATGCTACGAGATTATGTGAGGTTATAGGGGTAATGGGATGTGTGTTATTGGAACGATCGGATGTCATCCATAGAACTTATTGATTGACCTATATATTCTACACTTTAGGGAGCATAGAATTATGTTTCCGGATCTTGAACACTTAATAGACATATCAATTTGGTGTTGCACTAAGAATTTGCCTCGGCTAGAAGAGGAATAGTTTCGTTGAGCAGCGATAGGGCTCTAACTGATTAAGAGGCACAATGGAGTAACATGTGGTTTAGGCATGCTGAAACACATTGACCGAACATACCCCTGGTGGTACGCTACTTTATGTACATTGTTTCACATATAAACCTTGTACATCGATTAATGTTAAGATGCTTGGATATTTCTTCAATAAGGAACGGGTAAAGTTGGTTTCCTGCTTACAAATATAGCCCTTGTGGACAGATCATTAGTTAGGAAGACAGCTTGTCATTGGTGTTTTCAGCAGTTGTTATTACATGGTATTTGGTTGATAATTATAGTCTTGCAAAGAATGGTCTGACTAGGGTAATGTTCGTAAAGGAGGCTATGGGAGGCGGACTGGAGAGATTGAAGCTAGCTGCTTTATCGGATTGATAGGGTCGGTGGGTTTGACTCATTGCGCGTGTGTGTGGCAAGGTGAGAAGTGCAGGGGAGTGGGAGATAATGAAGGATTGGACGAGGAGAGGGGGGAAGGGGAGTAGTGGGCCGTTTCTACAGGGAATGCGGACAGTGGCAGTGAACGGACTCGAGTTGGGTATCTAGGAAGGGAAGGGAGAGGGGGGGGGGGGTAGTGGTAATGGGGATAGGGGGGGATGATTGTGGAAAAGTGTGAACTGGGAGCGGGGAGATGTAATGTGAAGGGGTTCGTTTAGGAGCGGTTAAAATAGAGTTTTTGTTTCATTTGATAGAATAATACGCCCCCTGAAATTGTATGATATACGGTTGTGCACTTCATGGATGCAATTGAGGGGGAGTCCGTGGAGGTCTAATCTAAACACTAATATTAGATCGTTTATAGGTTGAGTATTGTATTGAGATTCAGGTTTATGAGTTTTCTAGGATGCATATTAGTATGATCTAGAACAAGAGCAGACCATTCTTGTCGCAAATTTTCTCCCCCGTCTTTCTGACGGTCATTGGTTAACTAATTTCCTGAAACTCTTCCCCATATCATCAGCATATATAGCGTATATAAGTGATGATTTTCAATGCTAAGTCAAACGTAATGACTCAGGTTCAATTTGAGCAATTTATTATAGTATGTAAACTTAGGTATTAAAAAGATGCAAATGTAGTGATCATTGTGTAGTCAATACATACTGGGATAAAAAGCATACTGTGATCACTTTATTTTTGAAAATTATGTACACAATTCAGGGTCAAAAGTAAAGGAAAGGATCTGGCTGAAGCTACATGGAGGGTGAATGCATGTTTTATGCGACAGCCATCATGTTGTGTTATAAAAATCTTAGACATATTACATTGTTTATCTCCAAATGATTTGGTGTTTCTCTGCAGGGAATCGCAGGTTTGGTCTGATAGTTCAGAAAGAGTTGATTCCTCTTATTGGTCATTCTCTTAATTGTCTTCTTCATTCTATCCCCTTTGAATTGAGGTATATCTTACCTCGGCTTGCACACTCTGTTCCAAGAGCTTAGATTTACGAACAAATTGTCACTCACCCACTCTCCTCCCAAAATCTAAAATTAAAACATCTACATGACTATTATAGATGTTTCAGGTTATTGCGATCAATGATAGTGATTAGGTTACATTTTTCTAATCACTGCATATAAACACATAGTACTTAGCATAGGTAATGAAAAACTTTGATAAACATAAATTGTTGTGGTCTTAATAGTCACCTTAATGCCCAGAATGAATGGAGTCTATTGGGAGATTTAGCTTTACTTACAACGATTACTTGCTGGAATTAGAGTCGATCCTTTAGTACCTTATCTGGTACTTGCTGGAATTAGAGTCGATCACTATGAAACAATTTTAGCTGTAGAGAAGGTCACAGTCGTAGACACATATAGTTGCTAAGACATTGACCAAGACAAAAAATGGTAAGAATGTTTTCTTTTTTTCTTAGTCTTGCAAAAAGATATTGATCAGATACTACTTTTTTGGAAAGAAAAATTAGTTTTCAGGATTCCAGCCATGATTGAAATGTGAAAACAAAAGAATCTAAGATGAATGTGACTTAAACATTTATTTCAGGTTGGATCCACCCCTATGTTGGTTGTTAATAAACAGAAGCTTTATGACTGTTTGAGAACTCCACGATAAAATAATTGAGGTATGATATCTTTTTAAAACGTGTTTTACTTTTAACTATTAATTCTTGATGTTGTTTCTAACCTAATTTCCAAATTATTAGATTTCAAAGTTTATTAACCGTTCAATTCAGAAGTGTAAGCAAGTCACGATGGTCGTGTTTGTTTGAACATGAACGGAGCTCCCTAATATACTTTTATTCTTAAGCACATGACTATAAAAAAAGATGCTTTATTTGATACGGGTTTGTAAATAACTAAATTAGTAAGTGGCTTTTTATAACTATAGAATTATCAAAACCCATAATTACCATTGTACAAAAGCTTCATTGCTCAATGAAACCTTCACAACACAACTCTTAGGTTTCAGAAAAATTACCATTCATTACCTGTTTCTTTTCGGGTATATAGTGGCTTTTGAAGAACATATGATCCGGATGATGTACATCCAAATTGTGACAACCATGACTTGAGCAAGTTAGTCAAACCGTGAGTGT
>BQNB010086345.1:0-28218 GCA_026074375.1 Tanacetum coccineum | reverse complement strand
ACCTCAGACAGGCCAAAAAGGCCCAACCGGCACTATATGATGGTGATGAACTTCTTAAGCCTCATCATGTGCCGGTAATTGTTCCATCGTCTGAGGAAGACCTAGAGTTAGCAGAGACTACAAGAAATAAACTGCATGCGAAAATGAATGACTCTGCCTGTGTGGAAAAGAGGGTTAACATTAAGCCTCCTAACTACTCAAAAGATAATTTTATGGCAACATTCACCCTTCAGACTTAACTGACACCTGAGCAAGTATTTTGGTCCTTAGATATAGAAAAACGAAAGGCCGAAGAGCTAAAGGCCAATGCCCCACCCCTACCTGTCCTGCTACTTCCGACTGTGTATCCTCCCAATACACCGCTCCATCTGGTCCCTCGAACGCTTCCAACTACAAGTCAAGTAAATATTGGTCTGTATGTAATTACTCAACTATTTTGGGACTTTAAGAAAACTTGTAAAAAGCGTATCACACCAACGGGCATAACTGAAAGGGAAATGGGTTTTGAACAAACAAAACGGTGTTACCTAACCAAAGTAATTCCATTTTTCAATCTACTCAAAGAACATTTTGACGGAGTTTAAAAATCTCTGGTCACTGAAGTTAAGGCAATGAAAGCAGTTTTTGAAAATTTGGAAGCCGAGGTGGACCAGAATGAGATAGATTTAAAGAGTGGCAAGATTGAACGGAAAAACCTTCTCATTACAAATGAGAACTTACTTGTTGAATGCTTGTCTAAAGATGTGTTTTATACTGCAACTGATTCTGCATTAAATGTGTCTAGATTTTTTGACATGCATGATGCTTTCATTATTGCTCAGAAACGTATTGCTGACCTTGAATCTGAAAATTTTAATCTAAGAAACAAGATTCAAAATGATGATCACGACTCAATGATAAAACAATTCTCCAAACTTGAAGTTGAACACTTTAACTTACAATTAAAGTATCAAAATCTCAAAGAATGTTTTGGAAACAAAAAACCAGTGACGTCTTTGGATGCTCCTTTATTTGATTCACTGTTTGTAATTGGGAAACTAAATGAACAGATTCAAAGTCGAGGCAATACGATTTGTGAATTAAAGGAGAAAATCTCTCGCTTAACAGAGAAAAATAGTGATGTGAATCCCACTCTTGACCTTAAGGCCTTAGTTTCTCAGAACAAAGATTTAACTGCAAAGCTCAATGCCCTTCACGATCTCAATGAACGCTTTAGGGTAGAAAATGTAAAATTTAAGCAGCATTATAAGGAATTGTATGATTCAATTAAGATAACGCATGCCAAAACCACTGACCTAAACAACTCTTTATTATCTGAAATTGAAAACCTTAAGGCTCAACTTAAAGATAATTCCAAATGTGTCACTATACCTGATAGTAAACCTAAAGTGTTGGCTCCTGGTAGATATCCTATAGATGTTGAACCAATTCCCCTCGGACTTAAGAAGAATCAGGAAGTGCATCTACACTATATCAAACACCTTAAGGAAAATATAGAAACCCTTCGTGAAATAGTAGAGGAAGCTAAGGTGAAAAGACCATTGGATACCTCTCTTGCATCTGCTTGTCATTACACTAAACACTCTTAGGAGCTGTTAGAATATGTAATAGCCATGTGTCCTACAGACTTTAGCCCTCGTGATAAACAGAATGCCTTTGCCAATTCACTTAGGAAAAAGCGAGTTACTTTTGTCGAACCATGTGAAGCCTCAACTCATAACACACCACCACAAATTGAGCACCAGAAAATAAATTCAACTAATGCTCCTGGAATTCCCTCTACAGGAGTAAAAGGTGCCTCAGCAGCTAGCAGGTCAAAGCCTAGGAGCAATACGAAGAAAGATATGACCTTGCCAGCTAAAAGTGCCTTGAAACAAGTAGAAGCCCATTCTAGGTTGAATAAGTTGAATGAGAAACAAAAGAATCATGTTGATTCTAGTATTAGCTATAAGTGTACTGTAATTAATTCAAATTCTTATACTTCTTGAAAAACTTGTAACAAATGCTTAATTTCTATTAATCATGATCAATGTGTTGTGCGTTCTGAGATGTTTGTGAAGCAATCCCCTGCCACTAAAGTGTGGCGGGTTAAGCAAGTTAAGCAAGTTTGGAAGGCTACAGGGAAATTGTTTACCACTATCAGCCATCAATGGCGACCCACTGATAGACTATTACCTTTAGGAGATCAGTGGCCTATAACTAGGAATACTCCACCTAAGGTCTTGCCTACAAAACAATGGAAGCCCACTGGTAGACTTCCCCCGTTAGGAAGACAGTGCCCTTTAGTTAGGTCTACTGCTCTTAAGAGTGACTGTATGCCAGCTGATCCACAAGAAACTATTTCCCCTGTAGCATATAATCTTGCTTGCACTAACCAACCAGACCCCAATTGCAATTGGGGATCCAATGTACCCAAATCTCCATTTTCGCCTTTGTTCAAATGCAGGTTGTACAGATCGTTCCTTGGTATTTGGACTCAGGCTGCTCAAAACATATGACTAGAGATCGCTCACGGCTCAGGAATTTCATGAAAAAGTTTATCGGGACTGTTCGATTCAAAAACGACCATTTTGGTGCAATTATAGGCTACAGGGATTATGTCATTGGTGATAGTGTAATTTCTAGGGTATACTATGTATAAGGACTTGGATACAACCTTTTCTCTGTCGGTCAATTTTGTGATTCAAATCTTGAAAATGCCTTCAGAAAGCACACATGCTTCGTCCGAGACTTAGATGGTGTCGACCTTATTAAAGGAAGTCATGGTATGAACTTATACACCATTTTTGTTGAAGATATGATAAGCTTGTAAAGATCTTGTTAGAGGCTTACCTCGGTTGAAGTTTGAAAATGATCATTTGTGTTCTACATGCCAACTTGGAAAGAGTAGGAAAGCTACCCACAAACCCAAGATGATTAACACCATTACAAAAGTTTTACACACCCTTCATATGGATTTATGCAGACCGTTAAGAGTGCAGAGTATAAATGGGAAGAAATACATTTTGGTAATAGTCGATGACTACTCCAGGTTTACATGGGTGAAGTTTTTGAGATCTAAGGATGAGACTCTCGCTTTTGTAATCAATCTGTTAAAACAACTTCAAGTCGGTCTCAACAAAACTGTCTGGTTCGTGCGGACTGATAATGGCACCGAATTCATTAATAAAGATTTGACAGATTACTATGAAAGCGTTGGTATTACCCATGAGAATACCGTTTCGAGAACTCCTCAGCAGAATGGTGTTGTTGAAAGATGAAATTGCACTCTTGTTGAAGCTGCTCGAACAATGCTGATATTCTCCAAAGCTCCATTGTTTCTTTGGGCAGAAGTTGTGGCTACTGCCTGTTACACCTAAAACCGATCCCTAATACATACTCTTCACAACAAAACCCCATATGAACTAGTGCATGACAAGAAACCGGACCTTTCTTTCCTACGTATATTTAGGGCTCTCTGCTACCCAACAAACGACAGCGAAGATCTTGGAAAATTGAAAGCTAAAGCAGACATGGGTTCTTTGTTGGTTACGCACCAAACAAGAAGGGTTACAGAATCTACAACAAACGGTCCCGACAAATCATGGAAACTATTCACGTCACATTCGATGAGTTGACTGAGCAGACGGCTCCTGTACATTCTAGTTCAGGACCCGCTCCTAACCTTTTGATGCCTGGACCTATAAGTTCAGGGCTCGTACCTAATTCTGCTCCTGCTATACCGTATGTACCTCCCACCAATAAAGATTTGGAGCTGCTATTTCAACTGATATTTGATGAATATTTTAAGACTCCAACGGGTGATCATCAGATGCCTCTTATCCCCGTAGCTCCAACCCCGTCCATTCCAACCGGTCTATCAGTATCTATCTCCTTTGATCACGATGCACCATCAGGCAGTCATTCACCATCATCCTTGGCTCATCAATCATCTTTGGTATATCACGGTGTTGCAACTGAGCATTCTTTTAGAGTCAATCCATTTGCTACAACTGAGCATGAACCATTTGTTAATGTGTTCGCCCCAGACCCGAACTCTGAAGCATCATCTTCTAGGGTAATCACGATTACTGCACCCAACCAATCCACACAACCTCATGAACATCTCCAAAAATGGACCGACTCTCATCCTCTTGATAATATTATTGGGAACCCTTCTCGACTGGTATCCACTCGGAAACAGCTTGCTACAGATGGTCTGTGGTGCTTTTACAATTCAGTACTATCCAAAGTCGAACTAAAAAACTTCAAATCTGTTGTTACTGAAGACTACTGGTTTCAAGCCATACAAGATTAAATCTATGAATTTGATCGACTAGACGTACAGGAATTAGTGCCACCTCCGGACTTTGCCATGATCATTGCTCTCAAGTGGATTTATAAGGTGAAACTTGACGAGTATGGTGACGTGTTGAAAAACAAGGCACGTCTTGTAGCGAAAGGATATCGTCAAGAAGAAGGTCTTGATTTTGAAGAATCCTTCACCCCGATCGCCAGACTTGAAGCTATCAGAATATTTCTTGCCAATGCTGCCAGCAAAAACATAACAGTTTATCAAATGGACGTGAAAACTGCATTCTTAAATGGCAAGTTAAAGAAGAAGTCTATGTGAGCCAACTAGAAGGCTTCGTTGACCCAGATCGTCCACATCATGTCTACCGTCTAAAGAAAGCTCTTTACAGGTTAAAGCAGGCACCTCGGGCGTGGTATGACACTTTGTCGAAGTTTCTTCTGGCACAAGGATTCTCCAAGGGTGTAGTCGATCCAACCTTGTTCATTCGGAAAACAGGCAAACACACTCTTCATGTTCAAATATATGTTGATGATATCATATTTGCCTCAACCGACCCCAAAGACTGTGACCGTTTTTCTAATGAAATGAGCTCTAAATTTCAAATGTCGATGATGGGTCAAATATCCTTTTTCTTAGGCTTACAAATTTCTCAGAATCCTAGAGGCATTTTCATAAATCAATCTAAATACGCTAATGAGATTTTAAAGAAATTTTATCTTCATAAAAGCAACCCTGTTGAAACTCCCATGGTAGAGCGAACAAAACTGGATGAGGACCTCTCAGGGATCCCTATTGACCAGACCTAATTTTGCAGTATAATTGGATCCCTGATGTATCTCACAGCCAGTAGACCTGACCTTATTTTTGATGTGTGCATGTGTGCTAGATATCAATCTAAGCCCACTAAAAAGCACCTTGAAGCAGTTAAACTGGTCTTTCGGTATCTCCAAGGAATCATAAATATGGGTCTTTGATATTTGAAAGACACCTCCATGACACTAACAGCATACGCAGACGCAGATCATGCAGGTTGTCAAGACACTCGAAGAAGCACATCTGGTAGTGCTCAGTTCCTTGGTGATAAGTTAGTTAGCTGGTCATCAAAGAAGCAAACTAGCACGTCCATCTCGTCTACAAAGGCTGAATACATCGCGATGTCTGGTTGCTGTACCTAAATCCTATGGATGCGGTCTCAATTAT
The DNA here is from genome assembly GCA_026074375.1 of Tanacetum coccineum. NCBI lineage: Eukaryota > Viridiplantae > Streptophyta > Magnoliopsida > Asterales > Asteraceae > Tanacetum > Tanacetum coccineum. The sequence continues at coordinate 22,724 of BQNB010086345.1, read as the reverse complement.
CGGATTATGGCTTTACATACAATCACATCCCTCTGTATTGTGACAACAAGAGTGCCATATCTCTATGCTGCAACAACATCTAGCACTCCAGGTCTAAACACATCGACATCCGACATCATTTCATCAGAGAACAAGTGGAGAAGGGAGTGGTTGAGTTGTATTTCGTAAGGACAAAGTATCAACTGGCAGATATATTCACTAAGGCACTGCCTAGAGAACGATTCGAATTCATTCTCCCGCGGCTTGGCATGAAGAGTATGAAGCCAGAGACACTCAAACGTCTTTAGGATGATAAGGATCAGTAACGGATTTGCTTCAAGTATCCTATGTAAATATGTACATATTCTCCTAAATATATATATATAACCCACAAAAAATCCATAAAAATCAGAAAATATAAAATGCCAAAAATAGTTTTTCAAGGCATGTCTTCCGTTTATCGATAACATTTATGGTCCTAGAAATGTTATGCAATAATGACACGGGTGTTTAAATGAAGCTCAAACGGAAGTTTAAACTTTCAAAACATGTCTTTATAGCTTGCAGTTATTTCAAACTGCAACCCGGTTTTCAAAATAAGGAAAGCTCGTCGCCAAAAAGATGGTTGTTACTAACAATGGGTGATTAAGTTCTCTCGGGCATGGATTACATTATATCCGTGCACCCTCGATCTAATGTATGCTTTAGTGCATTATTTCTTGATTAAGAAGAGAAGTCTTCTTTTATCCTTATTCTTTTTCTTCTATGATTCTTCAGAAAATTATTTAGATTTCACATGGTGGTTCAATGTTGTTTTTAAAAATCAATCAGACTTGTGTTTTCATAAATTTAACACTCAATCAATAACTACAGCTCTTTAAATAGAAAACAAGTCATTAATTAAGGGGGAGAGTGGTTTTCAAATTTATGACATCTAATGGGCATTCTGATAAATAAGTAACTAACGAATTTATAGTTTAAGGGGGAGCTAAACTTGTGTTAACTCAAAAAGGCCAAATGTGTCAGTTATGTACAATATTAAGGGCTTATGTGCTAATTGCTAATTGTTTTCGAGTCTCAAAATACATAGAGGTTCAATTGTGCTAGTTATGCAAACTAATTAAACCCTTAGTTGCTATTTAACCCTAAATGAAAAGAAAGAAGAAAGAGAGGGGCCATAAATGGCAATTACTGAAAGTTTAACCTAGTATAAAAAGGTGTTCTGTGTTTTGACTTGGTCAAAATTCTCAAATATTCAGTCAAACCCATTGACTTTTTCTCTCAACCTAAAAACATAACACCTTTTGTGATTTGCCTGATTCGTGATTAATTGTGTGATTTCTCAGTTAGGTAATGCTTGATTATTGTTCATTATCATCTAAACATGCTTTAATCGAAACGCCATGTCTTGAAACTTATTAAACCGTATGTTTTTGTAGACTTTTGTTCCAAACCATCTTTAAAATAGTGGTTAGTGTTTCTTGTTATGTTTGGATTGCTAGGTTAACGTTAGATTGTATATGTGATGCTTCGTAGATGTCCTATTTGTTTCCCTAATCTCTTGATTAAGGTCCTTGTAATTGTTGAATAAAAGGTCAACTTATTTGTCAAAATCATGGACGTACATAGTTAATAAGGACCATTTGTTATTGTTAAAGTAGTTTGTGGGTACCATCGAATGTAAGTCATGCTATAACTAAGCCTTGGATGCATTAAATCAAAAGTTAGAATCTACGTTATGAAATGTTCTTGGTTGGGTTTTGACTAAGCATTCTTGATTGCGTTTTGCCAATATATTCTTGGGTGCGTTTTGCTTAAGTTTCTTGATTGCGTTTTGGTTGAAATGTTCTAGGGTACGTTTTGTATTATATACTTGATTGCTTTTTGGTAAGTTAAATGGTTGTTGCGTCTTGCCTGAATCTTGCCTTTGCGTTTTGCCTGAAAGATATTATTGCGTTTTGATGATAACATTATGCTCAGCAGGACAAAACACAATTAGTTGCGTTTTATGATTGAAGACCCTCATTAGTACTAATGTAGGACCCACTTTTTCAATTTTTTTTCAAAATGTTGCATTTTGATTAAACTTGAATAAAATATTCCTGTGTTTTATGTTATTGCGTTTTGCCTGTCTTGCGACTTGCCTCTGCGTTTTGTCTAAGCTTTAAGAAAATATTAATTGCGTTTTGGGTGTTGCGTTTGGTGTGTGCTGCATTTTGCCTATTGCTTTTTAGTTATTGAAATTAGATGTGGGCTCTGCATTTTAGGTGATAAGCTTCCTCATCTGCGTTTTGTCATGTTATCTGAGGTTTGGTCATTGTGAATTCATCATTGAGTTTTGTTTACACTTTCATGAGTTGGCGTCCATTAACTTAAGTGTTGTGCATCTCAGTTGACTATCACTTCAATATTATCACAGTGTCCCATGAACCTGAACTATGTCTTTAACTGTCCAACCCTTGAGCATGTGCTCTTATCTAACATCTCCTATTTGTATGCATATCTTCATTGATGTATGTATGCAGTTACAATGGCTGATGTAAATGTCAATGCTCCAGAGGTTCCATCTGCTGCTGATGCTTCACTTACCCGTTCTGATGAGCAAATATTGCCTCGTGACAAATGGGTCCCAGTGGGTAAAAGCAACTATTTTATGGATGTGGAAAGAACTCAAACCAATCCCATATTCAAGATAGCCGTGGACATCTTGAAGAACACCAACTTCTTCAGAGCCTTCATTGCTTCCTCCACCATTCCATCCATTTACATCCAACAATTCTGAAACACCATCAGATTTGACAAAGACAAAGGATACAGCTGTCAGCTTGATGAACATCGCTTCTATCTCACCAAATCCACTTTAAGAGATGCACTACAATTACCAACTGACAACGACAATTTCACACCTCCACCAAATGTGAACACTATAATCTCCTTTGTTAACGATCTGGGCTACCCGAATGCAGTCAAAAATATTTCTTGTATCGTGACAAATGATATGTACCAGCCGTGGAGGGCACTTGCCACTATCATTAATCTTTGCCTCACGGGAAAGACCTCAGGATTTGAATGACCAAGGGCTCCTGTGCTGCAGATTTTGTAAGGTATTGTTAACAGGGTAGATATTGATTATGCTGAGAGGATATGGGAAGAGTTTACTCAGTGTATTCACTCATTCATAGAGGACAAGATGAATCTGACTATTCATGCAGAGGGAAAGAAGAAAGTTAACCCCCTTGTGATCCCAAATGTCCGTTTCACTAAGCTGATCATCAATCACCTCCAGAGCAGACACAGGTTTCACAAAAGACCTGGCTCTCCACTCTACATGCCTTATGATGAGTATGCTTTGGGATACCTGAAGTTCTTATTCAAGAACACTAAGAGAGTAAGGTTTGGGATGGCAATTCCAAATACTATTATCACTTAGGACATCCACACTACTTCTTATTATCCAGAATATCTGGCAAAGGTTGCTAAGTATCAGCGGTTTCTCTCCAGGAAAGAAGTCAGTGACGATGATGCACCGCCTCCCAAACCAGCTAAGGGGGCAAAACCGAAAACAACCAAGAAGCCTACCTCAACTCAACAAACCAAACCCAAAACTAAACCTTCAACTACTAAGACCACTAAATTAACTTCATCTCAACCACCCAAACCCAAACCTGCACCTGTTAAGCCTCAGGAGAAGAAAAGAAAGCGGGTTTTAGATGCAACTGAAGCTCCATCTCAAGCTAAACATTCTAAAGCTGGTAGGGTATCAAAGAAGAGAACGCGTCAGTTGAGAGGTGAGTTCATAGATGAAAGGGTTCCTGCGACAGAACCCAGGGTTGATGATGAAGAAGCTATCATGCAAAAGGTTCTGGAAGAAAGTATGAAGGATGCTTACCCTGCTCATCGGGGACCACTACCTCCTGTAGTGATCAGGGAACCTGACTCTGGGAAACTTCAATCGCTTCTAGAGGTTTCGGGCAAGGGCAAAGAAATGGTAGGGGGAACAAACTGTGAAAGTTCTACTCAACCTTCAGACTCCCAAGAAAAAGAACCCTGCTGAACAGTTCATCTTTCAGAGGCGTACTCCTGCTACAGCAGAATCCTCTGGTCTTGTTGAATCTTCGTCACTATATGCGGAACTGGGTCTAACTGACAGTGGGATGGAGTCAGATGAGGAAGTGTCTCCTGAGATAAATGCACAAGGTCAAGAGGAAGGCCAGGGTGGAACAAACCCTGGTGACGCTGGCGTGTCTCAGACACCATCAAGTCATGTGGTTCACGCTGGACCAAACCTGGATCACATGGACTTAGGAATCGCTGAAGCCTCATCACAACCTAACACAGAGCAAATGGATGACGAGTTCACTGCTACCGCTTATCCAAAGGTTTAAGAGAACCTTAAACTCCCAACTAAAGGTGAGGTGAGACTTGAGGAACCTGCTAGCTCCGCTAGAACCCTGTCCTCTATGAAAAACCTCGATAAGGATCTCAGCTTTACAGATCAATTCCTTGTAGAGAAGTCACAGGAAGACAAACCAAAAAAGACCAATACTGAAGCGGAGGTCCAATCTATGGTGACGGTTCCCATTCTTCAGGATACCTCGTCTATCTCGTTAATGACCACTCCAGTGATAGATATCACCGACCCTCAATCCGATTCCATAATCGTTCCCGCATCTATGCCTACAACAACAGCAATGGTCACTGAAACAACAATAACAACAGCTGTTCTACCACCACCACCTCAACCACAACAAGACGTCTCAACCTTGATCTTAATTCAGACAATTGGTTAGCTGGAACAGAATATAGCAGATCTAGTGGAAGCAAATCAAGCCCTAGAGGAAAGGCTAGACAAGCAAGGGAACATGATCCACCAATTAGAGACTCAAGACTTATCTAGATTGATCAGAGAGCAGACATTGGAATTTATAGACTTACAGGGGATTGACTAAAAAATTGAAGAATCGGTGAAAGAGGTGGTTACCGCATCAGTTTAGCATGCAATAAGAGCCCCTCTTTGTACTCGCTTCAAGGATCTCCCTACGTCTGACATGAAGGAGATTCTGCTTCAACGCATGCTAGAGGAGAATTATGACAAGGGTCACGAGGATCACAAGATGGCTTATGAAGCATTACAAAAGTCTATCATTCATGATGAAAGTGAGAAATTTAATGCAGACAAGGCTGAGGAGCGAACAAAGAAGAAAAGTAAGCAGGATTCACCAAAAATCCCACATGGGTCACCACCCTTACCACCTCCTCCTCCACCACCGTCTGGTGCATTAGGAGCTTCCGGCACAACAAGAGCCTCTGATTCTGCTCAAGATCCTCCTCTACCACCATCGTCTTCAACAACCAATCGAGGTGATAAGTCTCAAAGCTCTGCTGCTCTAAGCTCATCCAAGACAACTGCCTTAATAGAATACACAGCATGGACAACGACCACATCCAGACTCAAGCCTGCTACTTCATCTGTTCCTGAAGACGTACTCAAGATATGGGGTCTGACGATGAAGATAGCGGCAGTAGGCACATTTCCAAAGTGAGTCTGAATCAGGAATGGTTTAAACCTCATTCCAAAAAAGAAAGACCTGCGACCCCTGAATCTGCCTGGTCCATTCCTTCATCAAGTCTGCATGTTCCCAATAACAACTGGGCATCTGCTTTGGCCTCCAGCTTCGTACCTCCACCAAAGAACTCTCTGCTTTTATAGACCAGTAATATTGGAGTGTTTAGTGATTGGTTTTGCAAGAAGCAAGGAATCACAGAGCTCACACCAGAATATTTGGAAGGTCCTGCTTATGAAGTGGTCAAAGCCTTCCATCCTGACGTGATTCATCTACAATTTCAAATGGAGGAATGTCACAAGCTTCTGACTAATCAAGTGGACGAAGGATTACTCAGGTATAATGTTAGCAGACCACTCCCATTAGGTGGTCCTCTAGGCCAGGTCATGATTCAGACTGAATTATTCTTCAACAAAGACTTAGAGTATCTACAATTTGGCCACAAAGGTGACAGACTTGCGTTGTCAATCACAAAGATGAAAGCTGCTTCTTATCCTAATGCCGGGCTAGAACAGATGGTACCTGATCAGATGTGGGCTGAAGAAGAGTATGTGTATGACATCTCAGCATCATATGGTATCTCTCACTGGTGGTTCAAAAGACAGTAATTCTACATCGACCGACACTCAGCTGACACCAACCGAAGAGCTATTGTCAGGACTCACATGAGAATCCTAAGTGTCATCAGAATTGAGATCTTTTCCCTTTACGGGTATGATTACATGAAAAAATTGTTCTTCAAAGAGCAGATAATCAAGAATATACTATTGCTGAAAGCGACTTCAAAGATCTATACCCGAGTGACTTTGAAGACTTGTACTTGCTAAATCTTTAAGGTCACTTGAACCATCTACCACCCAAAGACAAGAAGATTCTCTCTACTGCCATAAACTTATGGATAAGGAATTTGGTTATCAGAAATCAGGTAGAAGACTTCCAGCTTGGCATAAAGAGTTACCAGACTCAGCTGAACCTCACCAAACCTCATTGGGAAGCTACAGGTCTCGAGTTCATGCATGATTACAAGATTCTTAACTCCCCACGGGCCGTGGTGTTCAGATACAAGTATGGAATGCCAATGATCATGCTCTTTAATGAAATTTACAAGTTCAGTAATGGGACTCTATAGCAAATTAATGAAGCCTTATACTATCAGGTTAAGGAATTCAAGGTTAACAAGGTCAGTCCAGGGTTAAATACCAGGTTTTGGACCAAAAATGATGTGATCAAGAGCAAGCAGTTCATGTTTGCTATTCAGAAGAGGCTAAAGCTCAGGCGAATCTTCCAGAACTTGGAATGCTTTGTTGGTGGACGCATACGAGAAGGAGACTACAGACTTATTCAAAGAACCGAATGATCACATCTTCTTTGTATCCTTTAGTAAGTCTTGTGTGGTATAATTGTAATATATATTGTTCATATTGTACATTCTTAGTAGTGATTTATAAGGTGACTCTAACCGACCCTCACTTATTGAGGGGGAGCTGTTCCTCTATCAATAAACATTTAATTAGACCACATTTTCTCCCAATTTATCTAACTAATTTAAATCAATTAAGATCCTAAATCTCAACGGGTTTGACATTTTTTATCAGGGGAGAGAATGTGATTTAAATATAAAAATCTGATAAAAAATGTGATCTGTTGAACTTAAGTGTAGGCTCTCCCATATGTGTCAAATCTTTTTCGAATATCAATACACATGTTGAGGGGGAGCGAATGGTGAACGATGGCTATTATGGAAATACCAAAGACCTACCCTGTAATTACTTTATCAGAGTTATAAGGATGGTAAGGTTAGGTACTCGATCCCATGATCTCGCCAGAGTCGGAGGGATCTACCCAGGGACAATCCACTAGTTAGTGTAGAATTCTTTAGGTATGATTATAAAAGGAGTAATGTAAGAATAAAGGAATAGTGCAGACTGAGAAGGAGCTAGTACTGGAACACACCCAACAAGGTTCTAGTAATGAAATCTCAGTAAGCACTGAAGGGGTTAAAGAATGAAAAAGAAATGCTAAGATAAAGGGTGAAAAGAAAGCAGCCCTCCTTAAACTTTAAGCAGAAACTAAGTCACTACATATGCTGTCAGAACCACATGGTTGATTGCTAACATTGAAGACAAGTATCATGGACCCAGTGATACGCTGCACAACCCTCCCTAGTCACTCAAGATCCCTCAAAGGATTCTTGTTTCACTTCTCACGAAGATTAATACATTTCTATCGTCTCTTTCACTCTGAGGTAGACGATGTTGAAAAGGTGGCAGTCCGCTCCAGCCTCTGACTACCAAAAACCAAAAATGCACTATTGAGTCTAAAGCCATGAGATCATCCAAAAATCTCATTAGGACACTAATACAAATTGTGCTTGTTTTTCATACACTGTGACAACAAGTAAAGATCTTAAGAGTCCTACGCATTATCCTCGTGGTATTGCCAGAACATTCGAGTGATACGTAAGTACTCACTATAAAGATGGAAATCCTTCTAGAGCCAACATCAAACAAGCTCTTGGTAGGTGACATGTAAGATCCATTATGGATTAAACTTGTAACAAATGGAAAGCAACGATGGTGCGATTCTTTATGAATCAAAATTGTTCCAGGCAGTAAATTGACGAATAGTTTTTGAAAAACCTTTCGATGTGCCCAACAACTGATTTTCTAGCACATTGACTGTGTATATCTTTCAAAACAAATGTGTTTCTGATGAAATTTGATTTTGTGATATAAAACTCTCTTGAAGTTTCACAAAAATACTTTCTCAAGTGACACGTCGACTGTTTTTCAAATCATTTTCCTCTTTAATCGGTAAGATAGTAACTAATCGATTCACTCTTATCATGCTGTCTGCTTTGAGACATTCTGATAAAGAGAATAGGAAAGTATGGTGATTCTGATGGTTGTACATCTGATGATCTGATACTTATATTGGAAATCATGTCAAGGAGATTCATCTTAAGATGAATCTACCTGATCACAGGTCGGTCCTCATGGATCCGAAGGTTACTTCAACCATACTCGGGCGAATGACAAAGCCATGTTCGCCCACAAGCTTTACTGTTAACTGTTTTATTTTAGGGTTAAGTAAAGATGGAGATGGAGATACCTCGTTCCAGTGGAGTCAATTCACAACCCCATGCTCACACTTAATGTTTCTAATTAATGACATCATGACAACTGAAAGACCTACAACACAGCTTCCGCAACTTTGAGAAGTAATATCATGATCAAGAAAAGTGTGAGTATGCGGGTCCGAAGGTCAGAACATCACATAAAGGCAATACTTTACTACAATGATGATTAAAAGATTTACTGTAGATGATGATCTCAAAGAAAGCTCAAAGATCACTCAAGTCCAAGGAACAAAGCTCAAAGATCACTACTTGATGTACAAAGATAAATGTTGAAGAATCAAAAGACTACAAGCCAGAATCAAAGATTAATTCAAATATAATACTAGGATTCAATTTGTTTTTTATAGGGTGACCTCTCTTAGGGGGAGATTGTTAGGATTATGAAAATCCATGTAAAAGACTCGATCACCCCATGTTATACCTCGGATAGGTTAGCTCGTAGTTTTAGTATTAATCGTTTAGTTACCGTACGACTTATGGTGTTGGGCCGGGTCTTTACCTACTTGTTATCCCACTCTATGGCCCACTTAGGGGCACCAAAACACTTGTATAAATACCTTTTTCCATCCATGAGAAGGGGTTGGATGTTTATTTTATCATATACACACACTAAGTGATTTTCTCTCTCTAAAACTGCCCACCTTCTCTCTCTAAAATTGACCATCCATCATTCCTAAGCTTGTATTATGATATCCAATATACTACAAAGGATAGACTTAAGGATGCATGAGATTGTCAAAAAAGTTATGCTGATATGAGGAGAGAGCCTCTAGAGTTCAATGTGGGTGACTATATCTTGCTTAAAGTATCGCCTTAGAAAGGTGTGGTACGCTTTGGGAAGAAAGGGAAATTGTCACCTAGATTTGTTAGACCTTTTGAGGTCATTGAGAAGGTAGGTCTAGTGGCCTACAGGTAAGATTTTCCTAAGGAATTGAATGTGTTCATGACAGGTTCCACGTGTCGAACCTTAAGAAGTGTTTGGCTGATCCAATACAGCAAGTGCCTTTGGATGAGATCCGAGTTGATGCTAAGTTGAATTTTGTAGAAGAACCTGTGGAAATCTTGGAATGAGAGTTCAAGAAGTTAAAGTGGAGTAGAATTACCATCGTCAAGGTTCGGTGGAATTTGAAACGTGGACCTGAATTGACTTGGGAGCGTGAAGATTAGATGAAACATAAGTATCTGCATTTTTTAGTGCTGATAAGTAGTTGAATTTTGAGGGTAAAATTCTTTTAAGGGGGTAGAATGTAACCCTTTCCCATTTTGTGTTTCGAATATTCTAATATTAGTCCTTCGACTATTTGACGTTTCTTAGTTTTATTAGAATATGTATCGTGTTAACAGTGATGAATTTACGAGATTTGAGGTATTTTATGGTTTATGGTGTATTATAATCCTTTTTAGACGGTATTATTATGTTATGTATGTTCCGGGTGGTTGACCCATTAATTTTTGAGAAATGCAGAAAACGAGTCCCGACACGTCCGTTAATGTCCAAATTAGTTTTTAAAGAATAAAAAGTGAAAATATATCATGTAAATACTCTAGGTTATTGGAAAAGTATTATTAAGATGAATAAAAATGATAAGTAACTTCAAAAAATATTTTACGAGCATGATTTTTGAGAATTAAGCAAACCTAATACGAAAAGAAGCACCCAAGACCCCCTTTGGATACCCTTATCCAGTCGAACCAAGAATGAGACAAAGAGGCTAGTTTTTAGCACCTTGGCCTTTGTTTGTACATGTTTTGGCTTATATGTTTTTGTTCTCATCTCATTATTCACTCATACACCATTGTGTGCTCTCCTTTTTTTGTCCGGCCTAGAACAAACACATACATTATATTTTTCAAACTTTGATCAAAATCATAAAGATTCAAAAGTATTTGGGTTGAATATAGTGCTCGGGTTATTGTTAAAACTAGGTTTGGGTAGTCGGTTCGCGTTCACTCTTGCTCTTTTGAAACCCTCTTTGTAAGTCTTTCAAATTTTGATTTAACTTGTACTTTTGTATGGTAAATGATTAATAGATGTTTGTTGTATGGCCCGATCGTTTAAAATTGAAAGCGAAAAGTTTATAAATGAATATTTAGGGTACGTTTGGAGTTCGAACAAAATGAAAGAAGGATGAGGTTTTGTTAGTTTTTATATTGTGGTTGTGATGGTTGAAAAACATTTATTTCTAGTTAGCTTATTGGGTAATAGCCTATTTAGCTTATTTTAAGCATTTTCGAAGCTTATTTTGAGCTTATATGCTCACGGTTAAGAAAGGAAGCACAAAAGAAGTGTTTTTGGTTATTTACCTTGTATGTTGTATATTTGTGGACTATTATTATAGCTTATGGTGATAATCAAATACACTACGTAGCTTATTAGCTTATTTTCGAGCTTAACAGACTTATTTTAGAGCTTATGGGCTCACGACCCAATAAGCGCTCCATGAGCTGTGGCTTATTGGAGACTTATTGTGGTCCGGGTTACTTTGTTACTTATTGTTTGGACTTATTTTCACTAATGGGCTTTAGTTTTGGGCTTAAGTCGTATTATATAACTACAAATACCCTAATGGGCCACTATTGGGCCTTAAAGCCCAGTGAGCGTAAATTGGTCATTTTATGTGTCTTGATGGACTTTTGGAAAGCGAAACATACTTATGAATTGATGTTGAAAGTTGTTTTGGAGAAATACGATTTGGTGAGCATTGCGAGAAAAGATTTAAGTTTTTGTCAGAAAATGGTGAAATTTGTGAAAAATGTTTGAAATAAAGGTTTAAAACCTTGGAAAACGTTATAAAAACGTACGAGTCATATCGAAATTTCATAAAATGTCTACTTAGAAATTTTTTACTTAAAACGTAATTTTTTGATTTAATAATAGAATATTATTATTTTATTATTTTAATAAGTCGACTAAAAGACAAAAAATATTATTTTTCTCGAGACTTCTCTAAAATGCTTAACGTAAATAAACGTTTCATTTCGTATAGTATAAATGGTATATTTATGTTAATTAAGCGTACCGAATGGATTTATCGAAGTATATTTATAAGTATTTATTGTGAGAATTTACTTACTTCACTTATCTATTATGCTTAAATAGTATAAGTATATTATACCGAGATATGAGTTGGGATACGGTATAGTTTGAAGTTAAATCGTCAACCATCACACCACTAAAACGTTAAAGATAACCGTATAATGCATCTGACCTCTATGCATCGAAACCTAAAAATTGTTTTGGAAATAAATGATTAAAATGGGACATTAATTGGACTAGGTCATGTTCGGACGTCGTTGCATTTGCTTGTGTGATATTGAGATTGCTGTTGAGGTGAGTTCTCGTAGCCCCACTTCTTGAATCTTTTCCATTGGGGGCAAATGATACTCAAATATGTTTTAAACTATTTTCTAAATTGTACAAAATGTGGTTTTGGTTTTGGGACAATTTATGTGCGTATAACTGCTATGTGAATGATATGTGTTGGTACGACGTCTTATGTGGATCTTCGCCCTATATATAGCTCCAGCTGGTAGGCTTTAGGTGTGATATGTCATTCGGGGTTGCGACCCTAAGAGCGGTGATACACGCTGGTGATAAGACTAACGGGGATGCTAGTTCTTGGTACATGATTAGCGGGGATGCTAAGTCATGGGTTTGTGATTGTTTTGCATATATTCAGTGTCATATAGCGCAATTGTCCAACTGTTGAAAATATTGGCACATCGACTGGGTTTTGAATCAAACCTACGAGCTCACCAGCATTATTGTTGACGTTTTCGAGTATCATTTTTAGGTGAAGAGAATGATCGTTAAGGTTGAGATGTGTGATAGCAGACTTTAAGTGTATCCTGTATGGATCATGTTTGAGAAGTTTTGCTTTGAAGTATGTATGGATTAGTTTTCTTGAGGATTGAGGTTTAAGATTGAATGGACCCCTGCGTGAGCTTATGATTGTAATAATTGGCGACTATATGTTGTGTTCTTGGATGGGACATCACTCAAGGTTGTATTGAGGTTGATGGTCATCATGACACTTATCATTTATGCATTTTAGTTTTCTCTATTATGTATCTTGTGTTATGATTGATCATCATGTTGCATTCTCGTGTTTCCGCCTATGACAGGGTGTGACAGTTTAGGGTATATATTTGAAAGTTTATGTATATATCACTTGTGATATTACACCTAGTGGTTAGAGATTTAAGTTTTTGATATAGGGTAGTGGTCAGGGATTTATAGTTTTTGGTATAGATTTTAAAGTTTATGTATATATCACATGTGATATTATACCTAGAGTTTAAGGGTTTAAAGTTTTTGGTATAGAGTTTAGTGGTTAGGGGTTTAGGGTTTTTGGTATAGAGTTTAGTGGTTAAGGGTTTAGATTTTTCGTATAAGGTTTAGTGGTTAGGGTTTTAGGGTTTGTGGTATAGGTTTTAAAGTTTATATATATATATATCACTTGTGATATTATACATAGTGGTTGGGGTTTAGGGATTTTTGGTATAAGGTCTAGTGGTTATGGGTTTAAGGTTTTTGGTATATAGTTTAGTGGTTATGGGTTTAAATTTTTTGGTATAGATTTTAAACTTTATGTATATATTACTTGTGAGTAGTAAGAGGTTTAGGATTTTTGGTATATAGTTTAGTGGTTAGGGGTTTAGGGTTTTTGTTATAAATTTTAAGGTTTATGTATATACCACTTGTGATATTATACCTAATGGTTAGGGGTTTAAGGTTTTTGGTATAGGGTTTAGTGGTTAGGGGTTTTAAGGTTTTTAGTATAATATCAGTGATAGATAACGTATGTGTAACACCCTCAAATCTGGAGCACGCAGCGGAATGTTGAATATCCGAAGGCGTTACATTATTGGGTCAATAGCACAAGATCTGAGAACGACTATTAAATGTGTCGTTTGAAAAAGATACATTGGATTAACAAAATACTCGTTTGTTACATAAGCTCTTGGCTTCAAATTGTTCAGCAATACAAATAAAGATTTCGGTTTATAACAATTGTCCCCAAAATGTAATAAGACCCTAAATCTTAAGTGTTGACTCTTCAATTTATTGACACCAAATGTATCATCGCACCTCGTGCCTTATTGACCTGAAAAACATGCTTAAAACGTCAACATAAAGTTGGTGAATTCATAGGTTTATGTAAATCGATTGTAGGACCGCAAGGTTTCCAAGTGTATGATTAAGCAACGAATGAAAACATCATAAAAAGTAATTACGTATCCTAAGCTCATGACACTGAAGCTTGATAGATATGAATGCAAATATAAATTCGCCAACCGGTTTCCGTGAATGATGTGCTAACCCCGCAACATCCCAGATTTGACATGGTATGCGTTCGTTCCCAGTGATAGCTAGTCACCCAAACGGGGATTGTCAATCCCTAATAGATCTATCCATAACATTCGCGCCCACACAATGTAATTCCCAATCACATCTATTCAATTAACAGTTCATAATCATGGACATAATGGGTTATGGTAACTTAGGCAAACACGTAATCATGGTATAAAATGTACACTTGTGTCCAATTTATAAAACAAAGCATGTCCTCACCCCAAGGATGTAAATCATTTAAATAATTGTAAAACATGGGGCTATGAACTCACCTTAGTCGGTAGTTCTTTGAATGATAATAAATATCCAAGTAAGCAGTGGGTCACACCGTCAAGTACCTAAGTAAGTACGGTCAAGTCTTAGTTTACACATTTAAGCTAACGACTCGTTGTATAAACTAAATGCCGTTTTAAGTTTATATATACCGTGATCACTTGTGCGGTGATGCACAACATCGTTGTATTTATAATTCTGATGGTTTTCGAGAAACGTGAAATCGTTGTCATTAAATATACTTATTTATTCCGTTGTTAATCAAACCCGTTCATTGTCTGAATATCTTAATATTCGACCGCTTCGTTAAGTGTTTTATTTGTTCACTTTTGTTTCACAAATATACCCTTAAGTTTCTAGTTGTTATACTTTTAATCCCTAGGTTTATGAATATAAACATTTATATTTTAAACCCTTTAGTTTTGATAGTTACATAATTAGTCCCTTAGGTTTACTAAGGGGTAGTTTAGGTCCTTATAATTTCACATAAATTCTTAAGTTTTAGAATGTTACAAGAACAGTCCCTGGGGTTTTTGTAATTCAAAAATAACAATCTAACCCCTTATGTTTCGGAAATTACATTTTTAGTCCTTTGACTTGTGAAATTTGCATATTAGTTCCAAATAAAATTTAACAAGTGTCATTTCTCTTTGTTAAGCTCCTTTAAGTTATAAAAGTTGTTTCGGCTGAAAAATAAACTTATCGAGCTTATTTTTGGCTTAACGGGCCTTATTAGGCCCGTTAAGGTCCGTTTAGCATTTTAACGATCCGTTATAGTTTTAATAAGTCAAAAAGTCTTTAATAAGCTCATGTGGGTCGGTTAAGCTTAAAATAAGCTCGGGGAGCTTATTATGGCTTATTTCGAGCTTATTGGGCCCGTAAGCCCAATGGCTTAGTGGTATGTGCTTAATTACACATACCTTTTATCTTTAAAAACGAGCTAAAATAACCAAAAACGAACTCAAAATGCCAAATATATGCTTGTTTTGCTAAATGTGTTGTGCAAGAACGGATATCTCATAAAAAGACGAAAAACCAAGCAAAAAGCGACAAAACCAGACACGGGGTGGAAAAGTGTGTGAAGACGTAGCCCAATCAAAGTCAAGCCAACTCCAAGAAGAAAAAGCAAAGAAAAATATAACTTGAGGGGTCAAAAATGCCAAACCCCTAAGTTATATTATTAAGGAATCAAGCACGGGGGCTGAAAATGCAAATTTGGAAACTCCATTTTTAAAAGAAAGAAAGGGGAAAAAGAGAATGAAAAGAGGAAAGATGTGGAGGGGCCTTTCTTGTACACAAACCAAACATTCCCTTAATCATCTTCAACCTTTCTCTGTCACAACCCAACTTGTATAATCCCTTTTTCCAAATTTCCCGCCGATACCAGCCGCCAGCACCCTGTTTTGCTCCCATACTTCTCTGCAAAACCACTTCTCTCCATAGCCAAAATCATTTCATCCACCCTACTACTACCCCCCCCAGCTTTATAAAGTCCATGTTGGCAATCCCTCTCCATTCCCAAAGCATTTCGATGGCTGAGATTGTCTCCAAAGAAGCTCAAAAGAAATCAAAGGCTGGGATTTGCTTTAGATTCACCTCACACAACTAGCACACTTTGTTTTTTATCTCTCCAAAGAAGCACAAGCTGCAAGTCCTAGAGATGAAGATTTCGGCTATAAATAAGAGCCTTTTGTAAGCCTTTGAGGCAACTAGTCTCTCTTTAATTTTTAATATAACTTAGCTTGTTTTTAATTATTTAAAGCTTTTGCTTTCAGCTTTGTAACATTTCCAAGTTTTAATGCAAGTTTGAAGTTTTTAAGTCAATTTTCAATACCAGTGTTAAGTTTCTTAATCATATTGTTTTGTGTTCAAAAAGCTCTCACCACAGCTTACTTATAAGCTGTTTTTATTAAGTAAAACTAAAAAGTTAAGTAGTAAAGAGAAAATAACAAATATCACTCTCAAATATACCACAGCTTACTTATTGGATGATAAGCCAGTTCTTTCCGTTGATGGGAGTTTGGGAACGTCGACCCGAACCCCCTATATACACCCAACGAGTTACGTTCTCAAGCTTCAAAGTCTATTTCCCAATCTCCTTAGCCCGTGTCTCCTCTTAGCAACCTTAGATTCGTTCTTAAAAGATCTCTTGTGATTGTGAAATAGAAATGTGGGTCTAGTTGGGTTGGTTTTAATGAATGACGAGTGATTAGAGGGTAGAGAGAAATAAGTGTTGGAGGTGTGTGTGTGTTAACAAGAGTGTAAAAGGGTAAGTGTGCATGATTATTTATAGGGTAAGAGCTTAGTTAGCCTTCCTAGTCCATAATCCTAAACCGAATCGTGACCTAGGAGTGGTTTTGAAGGGTTTTAGTTAAGCTCACATAGTTTTTGCTAAACCACTTGAGTACAAGTATTAATTAAGTAGTTGAGGTACAAGGTTGTGTTAGATTATGGAAATCTTATGACCTTGTGCTCTTTGCTTGTTAGCTCGCGGCACAAAAGGATCCCAAGCAAGGAAATGGGTTATTACCCAATGTGTCAAGCACCATTAGGGGACCATTAGGACAAGAATTAATTTCCTAGCAAATGTACATGTACTTAAAGATCACAAATATAGATTTGCTAGTCTATAAATCCACATGGGACGATTTGTAGTAAGGTTACTTGCCCAATTTCGACACTAGGGTGATATAAACACAAGACTTGATTAAATTTTGTGTTTAGGCTCTCAAAGTGGGTATTGGTTTGAGTCTAGGTAAGTCTAGGTATTTCCGGGGTGCGTCCAAATGTATTTTATCGCGAAACGTAAACGTAAACCTTTTTACGTGGACCTAAAAAATAAAATACGTAAATACATAATTATTCTCAAAATAATTATTCCTTACGTGTTTGATGAAAACCTTACTTTATTTGGTACCGTTTACATTTATGGTTATTTCTAGTCTACGCGGTTTAGCTTAAAGTAAATATTAAAAGATAAACGATATCGGACTAAAAAATAAATATGATCATTAATATAAGTCGTACAATGACACAATAAATGAAAATGGTTACAGTCTCCACCCGTTAAAAGAGCTTTGTCCTCAAAGCTTAAGACCTTGTAGTAGATGACGAAGCCCGGTTTGTGAAGAGTTGTGGGTATTTTTGTTTGAACGAATCTTCACGTTCCCAGGTGAACTCGGGGCCCCGCCTAGAGTTCCAGCGAACCTTAACCAGTGGTATCCGGCTCCGCTTCAATCGTTTGATCTCCCGTTCCATGATTTCAACGGGTTCTTCCACAAACTGGAGCTTATCGTCAACATGAATTCCTTCTAACGGCATGACTAATGGTTCATCGGCATAACATTTCTTCAGGTTTGATACATGGAAAGTGTGGTGAACTCTGCTCAACTCTTGAGGAAGTTCCAGCCTGTAGGCAACCTTCCCAACTTTTGCTAATACTTTGAAAGGTCCGACGTACCTCGGGTTCAGCTTGCCCCGCTTACCGAACCGTACGACTCCTTTCCAAGGTGAGACCTTGAGCATAACTCTGTCTCCAACTTCGAACTCCATCGGCTTTCGCTTCCGATCGGCGTAGCTCTTTTGTCGATCCTGTGCCGCTTGCATCCTTTGCTTGATCAGGACGATCTTTTCTGTTGTTTCTTGGATTAATTCTGGACCAGTTAGTTGGGCTTCCCCAACCTCGGCCCAGCATACTGGTGATCGGCATTTTCGACCATACAGTGCCTCATACGGGGCGGCCTAATGCTACGAATAACTGTTGTTTATATAAAACTCGCCAAATGGCAAATGCTTAACCCATTTTGCCAAAATCAATCACGCAAGCACGTAGCATGTCCTCGAGAGTTTGAATGGTTCTCTCGCTCTGGCCGTCAGTTTCTGGATGATACGCAGTGCTCATGCTAATATCCGTACCCAAAGCTTTTTGAAATGATCTCCAGAAATTTGAAGTAAACCTCCCATCACGATCACAGATAATTGAGGCAGGTATCCCGTGTCTTGCCACTATCCTGTTCAAGTACAACCTCGCCAACTTATCCAACGGATCATTCTCCCGTATTGGCAAGAAGTGAGCAGATTTTGTAAGTCGATCCACAATCACCCAGATGGTGTCGAAACCTTGTGACGACCTAGGAAGTTTGGTGATAAAGTCCATTGTTATGTTATCCCACTTCCACTCGGGTATTTCTGGTTGTACTAGCAATCCTGATGGCCTTTGATGTTCGGCCTTGACCCTTGCACATGTCAGGCATTTGCTAACATACGTGGCGATGTCAGCCTTCATGTTTGGCCACCAAAATAATTTCTTCACATCTTGGTACATCTTTTCAGAACCGGGATGGATAGAATATTTCGACTTGTGGGATTCGTGCATAATCACGGATCTTAAGTCTCCATAACAAGGTATCCAACTCCTGCCGTATAAGCATAGTGTTCCATCGGCACGCGGTTCCAGTCTTTCCTTGGGTATATCCCTTCGGATCATACCTCCTACGTCTTCGCCGATTACAATATTCTCCTGGTTCTGGGCTTCGATCTGAAGCTTCTAATATCCGTGTGGAAGCTCAACCAATTGTCATAACCAAGGCTCGAACCCGCAATGGCTCAATCCGTTCTTTACGGCTCAGCGCGTCGGCCACTACGTTTGCTTTCCCTGGATGATAACGAATATCACAATCGTAGTCACTCAGTAATTCTAGCCAACGGCGTTGCCTCATGTTAAGCTCCTTCTGATCGAGAATGTGTTGTAGGCTTTTATGGTCGGTGAATACGGTGCATCTGGTTCCGTATAGATAGTGTCTCCATATCTTTAGGGCAAACACTACCGATCCAAGTTCTAAATCGTGAGTGGTGTAGTTCTTCTCGTGAACTTTTAACTGTCGAGAAGCATAGGCAATCACCTTCTCCCTCTGCATTAACACAGCACCTAAGCCCTTGTGTGACGCATCACAGTATACCACAAAGTCTTCGCTCCCTTCAGGTAAAGCCAGAATTAGGGCACTGCACAGCTTCTGCTTTATCAATTGGAAAGCGTTCTCTTCCTTTTCTCCCCAATCAAACTTGATTCCTTTCTGAGTAAGTTTCGTCATTGACTTAGCAATCTTCGAAAATCCTTCAATGAACCTTCGATAGTAACCAGCAAGACCTAGAAATTGGCGGATCTCCGTTGGTGTCTTGGGAGATGCCCAATCCTTGATAGACTCTATCTTGGCCGGGTCCACATGTATGCCTCTACTATCAATGACATGTCCGAGAAATTGTACCTTCGGAATCCAAAATTCACATTTTGAAAACTTTGCGTACAACTTCTCCTTCTTAAGCAATTCCAAAATTGCTTTAAGGTGTTCTTCATGCTCTCTTTCGTCTTTTGAATAAATAAGTATGTCATCGATGAAGACAATTACGAACTTATCCAAGTAAGGTTTGCACACTCGGTTCATGAGGTCCATGAATACCGCAGGTGCGTTTGTCAGTCCGAATGGCATAACCTGGAACTCGTAATGACCGTACCGAGTTCGAAATGCCGTCTTTGGAATGTCTTGTTCTCGTACTCTAAGCTGGTGATATCCGGATCTCAGATCTATCTTCGAATAAATACTGGATCCTTGAAGTTGATCAAACAAATCGTCGATCCTCGGGAGTGGATAACGATTCTTTACTGTCAGTTTGTTTAACTCGCGGTAGTCGATGCACATCCTGAACGAACCGTCCTTCTTTTTGACAAATAAGACCGGGGCTCCCCAAGGTGAGGAACTAGGCCTTATGAAACCTTTGTCAGAAAGCTCTTGTAATTGTTCTGATAATTCCTTCATTTCGGATGGAGCCAATCGATACGGTGCTCGAGCTACGGGTGCGGCTCCTGGAATTAAGTCGATTTGGAATTCCACTGGTCGAGCCGGAGGGAGACCTGGCAAGTCTTCGGGAAATACTTCAGGAAAATCTCGGACGATTGGTACGTCCTTTATTTGTTTTCCTTCCGACTTGTCCTCCTTTTTCTTGGCGGATATCTGCGCCAAAAAGACCTGGCATCCTTTGGCCATGTACTCTTGAGCTTTTGAACACGAGATAACTGTCAACCGAGATTCTCTTCCATTGCTACTTTCGTTGCCACAAAAAGTCAAAGTTTCATTCCCATAGGGAATTTGAACAAGTTTCTCATCGCACACGATCACGGCGTGACATCTTCTTAACCAGTCCATACCGATAATGACATCGAAACTACCCAGTTCTACGGGCATTAGATCTATGTTGAACGGATGGTCTAAGAAATTTAAAGTACAACCTCGTATAATAGTGTCTATCCCGACTATTTTCCCATCAGCTAATTCGACATCATAACAATTTTCTAATGGAGTTGGGGCGATGTTAATCAAGGAACTAAATGCAGTGGATATAAAGCTTCTATCGGCACCAGTGTCGAATAAGATAGATGCATAGTGGTTATTTAAAGAGGAAAAGTACCGTGATGACTTGGCATCGGTTTCCCGATGATTTCCCTTCTTTTCTGTATTCCCAACCTGCATAACCCAGCCTTGTGCATACCATTCCTCCATCTATATTCTTCAGCCTTAGGACATCTCTCTTGAAAATGCCCTGGTCCCTACACACACTCAAAAACAAACCATTTCCTTTGGGAGCTGCCCCATTGCCCTTATGAGTATTAGCAACATTTGTATTACCAGTACTCCTGCAATCGCGAGCAAAATGCCCTACTTTGTTGCACTTGTGGCATTTCTGGGTGCATGGGCCATTGTGGTGAAGATGGCATCTTGTGCCACTTGGGCAAAGATCCCCCATAAGGCTTCCTTTCGCCTGTCCCCATATTGTAGACCTTGGCGACATTCTGCCTCTTGAAGGGTTGTTGCTGGTGACCATGGTTGTTTCTGGATGAATCATCAGCCTTCCTTTTGTTGTCAGATTGCCTTTCTGCGTAGGTGCGGAGTTTCTGATCCATCAAGTCGTTGGCCAACTCAATAGTCTCATCCAACGTCTTAGGTCTGGCAGATTTGACGTTCCCATAAATGTTGTCAGGAAGTCCACTGATGTACTTGTCAACCTTCTCGGTTTTGTTGGCAACAAACTTGGTACATATCAGGGTTAGCTCTTGGAAACGTTCAGTGTATGCTGGAACATCGTTCCCCTTGACCTTTAGGTTCCACAGCTTGAATTTCCATTTTCTTGATTCACCCCTGCGGACACATACCTTGCCCATTCATCTTTTTCTTGAGTACTTCCCAAGTCATTGAATATGCATCAGGACCTAAGGTTCTTATCTGACCATTCCACCAAGTCAAAGCAGCAACTAGCAGAGTGCATTTGGCAAACTTCACTTGATTTTCAATACAAAAACCACTGATGTTAAATAACTGGACTCATCCTTCTCAATCCACCGAGTCAAACCGACCACGCCTTCAGTCCCTTTGAAGTTCAAAGGTTGACACTTCATGAAGTCAGCGTAAAAACAAGGGCGCGCAGTTTGCACGTTCCTTCGGTTATCCTCGTGCGAACTGTGGCTTCCATCTCCATTGGTGGAGTTTCGTGGCAGAAGAGCTCTGGTCAATCATTGCTTGGAATTGGGGGAATTTATTCTGGAGTCATGTTGTTTAGGTTGGTGTTGTTAACAGGGGTATTTGGTCCTCTTCTGGTCGTAGGTGCCATGATTTGTCTAGATCACAAAAGACAAAACATGAGGTTATATGACAGAATATAATAATGTATAGATGAGATATCAACACAAGAGAAGTATATAGTACAACACAACACATCCATTTCATTCATAACTTTGAAAATTTTACATGAAATAGTTGTCGGATTACACATAATACAATACAAAAGATCTAAGGCTATGCTAGCGGGGAAAACCCCTAATACTTAACATGCATGTACAATGACCTAGCAAGATAAAATAACATAAATCACTAGATGTGACTGTCAGCATCCCCAGAAGCATCCTGGTGATCTAGAATCCTAGCATCTGGTCCTGGCTGTCTAGCTCTCCTCTGCTGCTCTCGCAGTACTAACAACTCAGCCTGCATGTCGCTCATCTCTCGCCTCATGTCTCTAATGACTCGGAGAGTCTCTACCATCTGTGCTTGACGCCTACGGTTAGTCTCTCGAAGCGCTGCTAACTCAGCATGCTGCATCTGAGAGCGAGTCTCTTGTACCTGATGTTGTGTCTGAATGAGAGTACCATGCAGCTGTAGCTGTGTCTGGTGTGCCTGGAGATAGGTCTCGTGTGCATACACATGATCATAATGGGTCTGAAGCTCCTGATGAGTCGCCTGACTTAATCCTATCGAGTAAGCCCAAGTCTCTCGGGAAGCATAGGCCTCCTCCTCCACCATCTATACTGTCTCCTGGAGAGTCCTCCTATCCCTCATAAGTAAATCGACCCGCTACGAGTCCATATCGA
>BQNB010086344.1:0-26035 GCA_026074375.1 Tanacetum coccineum | reverse complement strand
ATTTTTTTGGTACGTTTGTGACCCATGTTGGTTATTTTAAAGTTATTAGATACCGAAGATAATTCCGCGGTTATTTTTTAGTCTGAATAAATTAGTACTTTTGTAATATTTTTTTTCCTATGTTATAGCAAAAAAAATAATTTCCCACCTACTTTATAAAAAAGAACCCGGGCGTCACTCAAACTAAAACGGAAAAAAATGCATTGGATCTGGGGCAACACCTTTGGGCCGACATTAGCCCACTAAAAAGAGAAAAAATGCATTGGATATGGGGCAACACTTTTGGGCCGAAAGTAGCCCCAGTTAAATGGTACCGTAGTGCCGACCGTAGCAAGCTTCAAAAACGACGGCGTTTCCACCGCCTGTTAGTATGCAGATAAAATTAGGATAATTGCTCTGAGGTACTGTCAAAGCATACATAGGACAAGCACTATATTGTGAGTAACTATTCGGAAGTGCATTTTCTGGATAACTAGGATGGGCTACGTTTGGAAGGTATCCTCCATACGTTTGATTTCCTCCTGTAGGTGGGTCGGTTGATGTATCTCTTTTATTTTTTTTTTACTTTTTTTATGAAAAATTTTAATTTATTTTTCACCTTTATTTTATCCCCTTTTCCTTCATTATCTTAATATTTTTTTCTACTTTTCCTGTTTCTCTTTTCTTTATTTTTTTTCTATTTTCTCCATTTACTTTAAATAAAGGAAAAATTCATAAGGCTTTATGAATGATTTATAAGATTTAGAGTGTTAAATGTTGGGTTTTGATGTGTAAATGGGGGGCAATTTGAGTTTTGAGCGGAGGGCACTTTAAAAAAATGGTCGATATTGAAAAAAAAATACACTAAAATTTTATCTCGTTAGTCTAGCCATGGAGGGCACCGCCGCCCATACCTTAGGCATGCATCCGCCCCTGGATCGGATGGTGATTATAAGAGGCGTTATTACTAAAAGGAACATAAGCGTTTGCACAACCAAGGAGATACGAATGGGTATTCCGTAGAGGGTACATACCACTAGGAGGGGTATTTCCATCCTGGTGGATCGAAGGCTATGTACCTCCGTAATTGGATTTGGAGGTGAAAGATGAATGCATAGGGTTCTGTAGCTCCACTCCTGCCAAGGTGGGTTGCGAGCAGTGGGGCAGGTTTACCCCTTAGCCTTATCCTAGTCGCTCGTTTCTGAGCTTTGTCCTCCTACCTCGTCCCTTTCTTCTTGGTCCGAACTCTTTCGAATAGTGCATGTCTTCTCCGTTCCCTCATTAGGGTTAAGGCCTGGAAGTTGGATTCTACGAAAGCAGGGCTAAACACTAGTTCAGGAGTAGCCGAAGTAGAGGCACGGTTCATGGGTGGAGTTTAATTGTGAGTTCTGGTGGTGAAAGTAGAGGCGGTTAAGTCTCTCGTGTTGGGAACGGGTAAAGGGGTCAAGGTCGAGAAAATCGGTAAGGGTGTATCCTCTCGTCCGCTTGTCATGCCGAAATAGTGGTTAGTGATGGGTTATGGTTACAGACTCGGAAAAAACGGGACTTATAGTAGCGGGTCCCACAGATTGCGTCACTGATTATGCAATAACCGCATTATTTGGCCTTCCAATGGTGATAGAAAAAGAAGAATGAGTGGTCAGGGTGCTGACCACTCAGTACCCGTGCAAATCTTTATTATTTATATGATTTATGAGTGTGTGGGGTATTTTGAATGGTGAGAGAAGTGGTGACCATTCTGGGTGAAAGGTGAGGGGAACGGTGATGTGTTGAATGGTGATGTGACACTGAGGTTGAAGGTGAGGAAAAGGTCACCATTGTGCTTGGTCTAAGACACCACGTTAAGTGATGTGCGTTGGTCCCCGCGAATCATCTCCAGCGTGAGATGCTAGAGAAATGTATGAAATGATGGTGGAAAATGATTCAGCTAAACCTGAATCACTAGCATCCTGTCTATAGTGGAAGGAAATAGGTTCTGGCAATCATCTGCACATAAGTGCAATCATGGGGATGTCTCATGGATTTCGGTAACCGCTAGAGATAATGTCCCAAGTTCCTACCTTGGCAGAAAAGCCTTGATTAAGTAATGGAACGTGGGTTTGACTTGGTCATAGAGAACCTTTGTGACATCTTCGAAGTACACACCTACAAAAGATGTTCAACTTTGATTGGTGAACACCCTTACGATAGTATTTGTTATAAATGACTTTACACCAATAGATTTTAAAAGATCTGTTGTCATTCAGAGAGTAGTCTCCAAGATGGGTTCGAAGAGATGTCTTCAAACTGCGCAGAGAGTAGTCTCTGAGATGGGTTCAAAGAGATGTCATCAAATGGTTCGCAGGGTACATCATCACTATTTAACGACAGAAATTCTTATCTGATTAGTTTTTTTGGTTAAAAATTAGGCATAAACCACTAGCTCAAATTTTGAGACTGACCATTGAACATAACCTACATGAAATCAGCAACAGCCGATACGATATGGTCCAGTTTGTTACCTATGTGCTTAAAACTTTTTTATACCATGAAAGTCTGAAGCCCCTACCAATACACCACATATTCCTCATAAAACAAACTGCAAGACTGGTCCGACTTTGAGCAGTCTGTCCATGGTTGGCGCAATTGCTCCCACGACAGGTTTGAACCAGATCGTGAGCATATTATGATTAGGTTCGTCCAAAAAGTCTGATCCTTGAGGGTTTGAGTGACTAACTTAATATACTATACTTCTAAAGGGCCGTCTACCCCTGCAATTTCTAGGGCTATTGGCTATGCAATCGACTACAACAGATAAGCAGAAAGTTCCCATCTTTCAAACAAAGTGCAATAACAAAAAAAATCCGGAAAAGAAAGTTTTATGATTTATAGAAACAGAAGATAACCATAGAATGTCAACATATTCCCATCTACAAAATTCATTACCTACACCAAGAACCTAAAGATGGATTCTGGGAATAGTAGTCACCCTCCATAAACCTTTGCTAATTTCACAGAATTTGTCATAATGTTTGACTATTATAAGTAAACAATAAAAAACACACAAGAATCACTCCCATTCAATTGTTGACGGAGGCTTGGATGTAATGTCGAGACAAACTCGGTTCACCCCACGAACACTGTTACAGATCTTTCTTGATACATCATCCAGAAACTTGTGCTCAAAATAGTACCTGATATTTCAAGATGTTCAAAGAGCTCGATTAAAAATAAGAATGTGTGAATACCCTTTAAAATGTGGAACCACTTAAATACCACAGAATCTAACACGGACTTGTTTTTTGAGGGAAAGTAACAGAACCCTATAAAAAATTGTGATGTTGTCAATGTGTTTTCTTTCAAGGGAAAGCCCGGGTATCCTGGAGTTGGCAGTAAATGGAAAGAAAGTTACTTTTTATTTCGTGTTCTCGAGCTGGAAGAGACGAAATGAGAACTCACTACTTTTCAAGTTCTCAAGTTAAAGGAGTAAATAGATCACCATTTACAAATATGTCCTAATGAACATAAAAAAAGCAATACTTGTGCCTTTACGATTCACAGATCTTATATAAAATAATTTTTCGCCTTTTAAAATTATATTTCTTTCTAAATCGTCAAAAAACTTACACGATTGTTCTTCACATATACAATACTCCACATTTTCTTTAAAATATTCTATTTTTCATTTGTTTTCTCGTGACTTATTTCTTAGGATAAGCACCACGCCACCAACTATGGGATAACTGGATAAGCTTGTAGCTACTACAATCTCAAAATTCTAACAGTCATTATAAGACTCTTCGCCTGCTTAAGGCTAAAGCGTCTTTTTTTATTTGAGAACTGTAACAAGAAATTAATATGCACTTGTGAGATACAAATTTTGAAGAAAAAGAATTTGTACAGGAAAAGAAGAATAAGGCAAAGAACGGCGTTATATTAGATTAAATGTGTTTTGTAAAGAACAATTATAAAAAAGCATATTTATAAACTGTCACCTATCCTTCCCTTTCCCTCCAACTCAAGAAATTAATATGCGAGTTTCCTTCCCTTTCCTTCCAACTCATGAATTTAATATGAGAGTTTTCCTTCCCTTTCCTTCCAACTCAAAAACATGAATACATATACGATACAAATTTTCGGTTCATTTATTTCTATTCCACCTTTTCACTCAAGGGCAAAAGCAGAGACCATAAGAAAGAGTAATAATTCATAATCCAAGTTTTTCAGAGAAACTCGTGGGTTGACTTTAGACATCAACCACATCCACATCAAAATCATTTTAAGAACATTTTGCTATAGGTAAATAATAGTTAGCCCGTCAAGAATTTTGTGATGCTTGTCCTAATCCTTAAAACTTTTACAAATGAGCTTCCCAGTAAGAAGAAACCATACTTGCTTGAGGTTGAAGTGTGGGCCATTTTGACACAAAAATCATACATAGCATAATGCAAGTCTATATAACCATCTAGATAGACAATCCCTAGAACCAAAGTACCTTTAGTCTAGATAGCATAAGTAGTTTTAGACTTTCAGTATAAAAAGCAGCAACGATGCAAAATGATGCAAGTGTTGCTGCAAAATGATGCAAGTAGTGATGCAAGTGTTCGGTATTATGTCTTGGGTAGAAATTCTAAATCCATAAGCACAAAAAGATAATCAAGGACAAATGAGTACTCACCAATCAGCCGTCATGCCATCTTGACTTGTAACAGCTCTAAGCGCAACAGCATTAGAATGAGTCCTCTGATCACCTTGAACACCAGTAGTCTTAATCGGTAAAAATACAGCAAAAGCCTGCCATATTTCATCATAGATCCCAGCATCCTTAATTGCTTGAATAAATATTTCATCCACCTGTAACACGTCTTCATTACAAACTAACATCTAGAACAATAATAAAATTCAATCAGATTACATCGCATATTGATGCCCTACCTGGCGAAGAATATCTAATGCATTTCCTTGAGTCACGTCACCAGGAATTCTCACAGCAAGTCCTGGCCCAGGGAATGGATGCCGCTTCAGAAAAGCTACTGGAACATCTAAAATCCTCCCAAGCTCACGAACCTATACAACAAGATATCAATCAAGTAATTAAAAAAAATTATTTTTTTTCGTAAACTAGCTCAAGCAGTTACCTTTTTTTAGCTTAATCGCAACCTTCTCGTAGTTATATATTAAAGACAAATAAAAAAAGCTTTAGAAAGATGCAAACCTCGTCCTTAAACAGAAGTTTTAGTGGTTCAATGAGCTTCAATTTCATATCTTTTGGAAGCCCACCGACATTGTGATGGCTCTTGATTGTGTGAGAATGAGTTCTTCCACTTCCAGGTGGTGGGCAAGATTCAATTACATCTGGATATAAAGTTCCTTGAACCAAATAAGTCGGCTTTGTTCCTAACTTTTTCTCTAAATCATGAGCAAACGCATCGAAAATTGAGATGAACTCCTTCCCAATAATTTTCCTCTTTTGCTCGGGATCTGTAACGCCTTTCAACTCACTAAGAAACTGAACTGAAGCATCAACACAGGTAACAGGTAGATGAAGATCTCTTTCAAAGGTTCCCATGACTCGTTCTTGCTCCTTGTATCTATAAAGAAACACATGCGTCAAATTTAAATAATGTTAAATCATGAAAATGGAGTAAATAGCTAGAAGTTACCTTAATAAACCATTATCAACAAAAATACAGTGCAGCCTATCGCCAATGGCCTTGTGAACAAGAGTGGCTGCAACAGTAGAGTCTACACCTCCGGATAATGCACAAATTACATGATCATCAGGGCCGACCATACTTTTGATCACTTTAATTTCTTCCTCCATCACATCTTCCATCTTCCATCCAGCAGTGACCCCACAAATATCAAAAAGAAAATGGCGCAACAAATCCATTCCCTCTGGTGAATGTGTCACCTTTACATATTTAGACAACATACAAAGGGTTAGATGCGTTTTCAACCAATAAACTACCCAAAAAAGTTACATCTTTAACTTAAAATGCAAAGAAAAAATTAAGAAAGTTGCTTGTAGAATACATCAGAACTAATGGCAGATAGTATTAAGCAGATTATTTACATGTTAATAAAGGAACTAGAAGTCTAGTACAAAAATAGCTAAGCAAATCATATTTGTTGGTTCATATCAAGAAACGAACAGATAAACTCAGAAAATGGCTTAGTTGATGCTTCAAACCATACATATAGGCTACTACCATGCTTCTAACGGGGCAACATGTTTAAAGAACAACTCATAATCTCATATGCACATATTTAACAAAAAAGAATCATTATAGCACTACAAGTCTACAAAGCCAGATGTCAACCTCCTGCCATCACAACTTAAACTAATACCAAATCCAGTGACTGATTAAAACAACATACATAACAGAATCACCATGTACTAGAACATCCTTAATCAGAGTCCATAATCTACATCAAATCTGATAGAAGAGACATTGCACTTTCAAACGAAAAATGAAGTGTTTAGATTCGCGTCTGATCAATCAACCGGAAAAAGTTTAAAAGACCACAATCAATAGAATCATATGATTTCACATAATAAGAACTGCAAATAGTTCATAAGCCTTATAAGAGCTACTTTACATATACATCTACTATGACTAATCACCCTGACATTGATCAGTTTTTCACAAAAATAGTTATTTGCATAAAACAAATTTACTTTTTCATTTATCACATCTACGACACTGCAAGTTATTAACAGAAGCATTTGTGTCCCCTTCGGGTCATTTCATAACTTAACCCGTAATGTAAACATTTTATACAGATTTCAACTTTATATATAGATTTAACATTTTCATAATAGTAGGTTAATTACCATTGCATCTACAATCAACTATAATAGTATAATACTAATCACAGGATTTCACACCAACCATCCTGCATTTAAGTGGTGATTATTTAAGCTTTATTTATGAGCTTCGGAAATGGCTTACATATTATAAGCCTATATTTTCCTGGCTTGTTGTTTTCAAGTCCCAATAAGCTCATAAGTCAAAAGTTGAGCTTATGAAATATAAGGGGAGTCAAATAAGCCCAAAATTAAGCCTAAACAACCACCCCTTGTATTTTGACTTAGTCAAAAATCAGTCAATCATGCAAACCAGGATTTTCGCACAAACAACTCAATTTCACAGCATAGAACAAAATACCAAAATCACCAATCTAATACCTCAGGATGATACTGAAGCCCATAAAACCGCCTCTCCGCGCACTCCACAGCCGCAACCGCACCCTGCTCACTCCTCGCCACAACTTCAAACCCATTCGGCATCTTAACAGCCTCATCACCATGACTCATCCAAACAACCTGCTTATCACCAACACATTTCCCACCAAACAAACCACCATTCCCAAACACCTCGATAACCATCTTCCCATACTCTTGTTTCTCACCAACATCAACCACCCCACCCAGCTTCTGCACAATGAGCTGCAACCCATAACATATCCCCAAAACAAACACATTATGACTCTCAACATACTCAACAAACCCATCAGGAAAACAAGGCGCGTGAGGCGCGTGAACACTGTGGGGACCACCAGAGAGGATGATTACAGATGGGTTTAAGTCTGTGATTGATTTGAGTGAAGATGTGCCTGAAATGCATAGTGAAAAGACAGATAAGCTTCTGATACGACGGGTAATTAAGTGGGTGTACTGGGAACCGAAATCAAGGATTAGAACTAGGTTTGATTGGGATTCCATTGATGGGTTTTTAGTGGATTGGATTTGGGGTTTTTTTTTTTTTTTTTAGGGTTTATATGAAGGTGTGTGGCTATTTTTAGGGTTTATGACAGTTGGCGGGAACCCTAATAACAGGTGGTGGTGAGTTTGGATTTCTTTGGAAATTGCAAGTTGGTCCCTTCATTTTAGCATTTCTTATATGCAAAAGGGGAGAAATGTGTGTAGATTATCAAAGTAGTTCGAGTGTAGGGTACGGTGGCGTGCCATTTCTAGGTGGCGTTGTTTAGTTTAAGTCAAAACTCAAGTGATTGCAACGGCCCTCTTTGTGCCGTTGTGCACGCTAAACCAATGGAGCATAAAAAATAATTCTTCCAATGTACAAAAAATTAGCATAAGATACAACCCTTCAATGGCTTTATTCAATGAATATTTCGACTCTAAAATCTGATTTATACATACAAATCTCATATTCCACAAAAAAAAAATGACCAAAAACAACTATGATGACTAGAACTTCTATGTAGTACTAACAAATGAAACGCTACTCGACATGTTGGTCCAGCTCAGGCTAGAACTACTTGAGTCTGGGAAGTGGGAAGCATGAACCACGGGCCATGGCCCATGAGAGGTCAGTCCAACAAGTCATCCCAGAAGTCACAGCTTGAAATATGAATGTCGAAAATAGTTTCCATAATTAGTTCTTGGAGAGTTTCATCTACGATTTCAAACACAATATCATTTCTATCTGATATAACATCTACCCATTGTCCACATTTCGCTATATCCCTCTTGACAAGAAGATCTAGCGTCCTTGGACCCACAGGTTGACCATTATGCCAGTCAACTTGGTCAATAACCTCGTTAACCACATCTCTTTCCAATGAAAAAGGTCGAACATTTGAGCTAAAAAATATGAACCTTGACTGTAAGCTAACCAACACTTCCTTGACACAATCATGCAGGAGTTTATGCTCACACGATGATTCCGTCGGATACTCCGCTGCTAAAAAGTCCTCCCAGTTTGACTGAGACATTTGGTAGATATCGTTAACATATGAAAAAATGAACTCTCGATCCAACACAACTGAACTTAAATTGGTCTTTCGTGGTGAAGATGAAGTTTGTGATGAGTTTTCTTCAAAATCTAGACGATGTGGTTGAATTTGAAGCTCAGCTGGTGTTCATAAGGTAGAGGACTTGGTGTTAGAAAGATGCTTAGAGGAATAAAAAAAAATATAAGCTCGAATTGATGCGTACCAGATTCACTCGTGCTAGTAGGACTGCTGATATTGTCTGTGAAAAAAAAATCAAGAACAGACACTGGACTTGGATTCTCTCTAAATTGATCATTGTCCATGTTTCCCAATTTGCAATCAACTTTAGGTGAGGAAACATCCATCGAAAACTTCTGTGCAGATAAAATACCACATGTCGTTAGTGACTGAGTTTAATTCCTTGTTTAAGGTAGCAATTTCGACCGATTTACTTATGAATGATTTGATTTTGTTTTATTTTTACCCCAACCCCAAACGATTATAAACAAAAAATTAGTTTAGAAGGGTACGAGTCAAAGTCGGCCAGTGGATTTTATGCAAAAAAACGTTGTAAATAAATTTACTCACAAGATTATATAATTGATGAGATAATAAAACTTCTGTAATCATCGCGTCGGGAAGGTGGTGCACACTTTAGATTCTCTAAACATGTCTCAAGCTTGATTCCCACAGCTTCGACTCCTTGGATGGCATTCGAAAAAATGTACCGTAGTTTTTTACTCGTATTTGACATGCTAACTACTTAGAAACATTTTTAAATTTTGGACAAAAAATGTTTGGGTCAACCAATATCACCAATTTTGGCCCGATCCAGCCCCATTCCTAAAGTTGTATCAATATAAAATAAAAACTTTAATCATGTTTGAGACGACAATTATTTATAATGAAAGGGCCGTCAAATTTGGACAAGAGCTGTTTTGACGACCTACAACCCAAACCCGCTTGATCCACCCATGTTGCCACCTCTAATTTAAAAAAAGAAAAAAAAATGTTAAATTTACCATTCGTGATCCTTCGGTGGACCCATCGGCTTCCATCGAGATGATGTTGTTTGTCTCCAAGTCCACATCCAACATGTTGTTTGGTTCACAATGGAAAGTAGCCATTGACTCATGTACAGGAGAAAAGAGTAGTATCCTCTCTAAAGTCCGTGACTCTCTTTTACTAGAAGAACCCGGAGGCTCACCCACACCCTTTCCAATTTGCCTTAACCTTTCGGCTAGGTGTCTTTTCGCTTCTGTAAAGACTTCTGGTTCCTGTTTCTTTGAGAAGGGTACAATCGATAATTTCTCCATTTTTGAATCAATTTCATTAATTTCACCACTTTCAGAAGCCTCAAAAGATTTAATCTTTCGACTGTTCTTCATCTTCTTTGCATTTTTCAATTTCTTTCTAACATCATTAAACGAAATGTGAGTGTGTTTAATGAGTTGCTGTTTACTCAATGAGCTCTGATGATGATGCAAATACGAGCACCTACATCCTATATCAACTGGACATTCTACAACATGATGACTTGGCTTCAAAATCACGATTCTATCTACAAACATGGTGTTCTCCTTTTTCTTGTTCGGGTTTTCATATCGTGATTTTATCTTTTTCCAAAAAGATAAATCCATGGTGTTCGTGTTCTTCAAAACCTCGTCATTCTGTCGTGTCCGGTTTGAAGAACTTGTTTCCCCTTCTACAGATTGGTTCATGTTTGCGGTTTTCATCTTCGATTCAGTCTGGAAAAAAATGTATATTATTTCAAGATTTAATACAAAGATAACCGTTACATCTCAAGATCAGAAGTAGAAATGTGTGCTTACATTGATGCTTCTAAGTTGTTCATCAAATGTCAGCATTCGTACTTGGCTCCTTGCATTGCCTGCTCCTTAAGCAAGGAAGTCACAACATTCAGTGGACTTTTACAGTCAACATATGATCATTTTAAATACAAATTTCCTAAGAGCGTTCTCACAAATGTATTACTAACTTTTCCTATCCGCATTATCTGATACAAAGTATATTTATGTTACTAATCTGTTCTAAAAAATCCTCAAGTACTGGTACATATGCAAGGATTCTAAATTAGTCGGTTTGACCACTATAGTCAAAATGACTATCTCAGAATGCTACTTCACCAAGTTAATCTAAATTAGTAACATGCTAAGCCAAAGTATAAAAAAAAACTTATATCAAGACTAGATTAATGATAGCCTTATGTGAAATTCATCTAATGCCGAATAATCAAAGAATGCTATGATCATGAACTTAAAGTGAACTCACCTTGAAGATTTTTGCTCCCATGGCTCTCATTTGACAGCATTTTCCGCTGAGGACGGTCATGGTGGTGGTTGTGGTCAAATATACCACTAAAGTTCCACTTACAACCAAATTGATTCGCTTCAACCATGGGCGGGCATTTTGGCGTTTTTCTTGCCATTGCTAGCGAAAATGGATTAAGATAGCAACCAAGAAACTTAATTTACATATCAAGCTGCTTCGTTATCATAAATGTGTGAGAACCCACATAACCAAAGGCATTGACCCCTGCAAAGTATGAACTGAATCTAATTAAAACTATAAAGTTGAGCACAATTCATAGCAACTTGAATTAAAAATAAACAAAAACTTAGTTTTACTAATTATAAATAAAACCATGAATATTATAATAAAACGTCATATTTAACTAACTATTACCAGTTCATCAACAGAAGTAAATGCACGAATTACCAAAAACCTTCAGAACAAATTGTGATAAAAGAGCTAAAGTTTATAACAATAATGATAATTCTAAACAAACCCATGTTATAAAAACCAAAATTGAGTTAACTAACTATATAAAGTTTCAAACTTTATAAAAAAATGAGATAAAACATTAAATCTTGATAACCCTTTAATACCCACAATTGAGTTTGATGTAAAAAAGTTATAATCTTTCTGCAAATTGAGATAAAATCTTAACTACCCATTGAAAAAAATAGCAATATATAAATAGCACCTTTACAGAAAAAACCCTCATGATTAATACAGTAATAAACAAAAATTAAGGTTCAATAAATATATAAAGTTATAATCTTGATTGCTAATGATGTAAAGAATCTAATAAAGTGAGAAATGGTACCTTTATTGTTAAAGAGCAAATGGGTTGGAGGGAATGATGATAAAAGAGGAGAAGGAGGACCCTGTTTATGAGGCCAAGGCAGAAAAGATGGAAGAAATTTATGACACTATAGAGACACACCAAGTATGTATGTGTGAAAGAGAAGAAACAAAAAGGAAAAGTCCAAATTTTAATTTCAAGGGGAATATTTCTATACTAATGTATAAACCATTTATAATGTGGGACCTATTAAAAATTAAGATAAGAAGGTGCAATCTTGACCATCCATCTTATTTTAAGAAACCACATCGTAAAGTGACATGTGTCACCTTTTGATTAAAAATTCACTTCTATTTTCAAATTGAAATATCTTTTTATCAATTTAATTTTATTATGATCTAATTTCACCATATTTTTTAAAATTCTATGCTCTTTCATTCAACATCCATTTTGATATATTTTTATAATTTTTTGTTTTTTACATTTTTAGCGGGTTTATTTTATGTTGATTTGTATTTTTTACAACTTTAACCTTAATTAAATATGAACTTGATACGTTAAAACTATATATTTTCGGAGAGAGTGTTGTCTTTTTACATGCTAGAATGATGATGTTAATATGGTATTGCGGGAAAGCTACGGGAAACTCAAACGAACACATACATTCAAAGTGTTATGAAATGAAATTACTAAGCGGGTAGGAAATAGCGTAAAGAGTTGAGTTAGTAAAAATTTTATTGCCGCCGCTATGCGCGGGTAACCAACTAGTCTTATATTATGATTTGATTTTTAGTCTTTTTAAGTTATCGACATTTAAGATAATATTAAGTTTCCTAAATTACCCTTTGATTTTGTTTCCAAAAAAGCTTATGAAAATATAAGGTGTGATAGTGGGTTAACTCGAGAACTAACGCCGCGCCCCAACGCCCACCTTCGGTGTCATAAGACTCATAACGCCGGTAACGTGGGTGTCAGGTAGGCATAATGTCGCCTCGTGCGTTATGACACCTTGCACTCTAACTCAAATACCCACTTTATATAAAATATACTCCACTAAATACTTACACACACTCACCATTGACTCACCAATGGTGAGTCAGTCACCATTCATGTTGCATGTCACACGTGAGTTTTTATACCGGAGTGGCAACTCACTCGTGATTGAGTTGCCACTCCATACAGCCTGATAATCAAATGTTAGTGTTAATTGTTTGTCAAATGACACCTATTAGGGCGCTATAATTGATTAAAGCATCACTCGTCACCGTCTTAACTTATCAAACCCTTAGTCGATATATCTTTATTCGGTTGATGAAAAATGTTTTAGATCATTTTATACTTTAGGATCAATTCGTGAAAACCTAAAATGTTACGTAGCATAAAAGGTCTAGGGCCAGGATACACTTCGTCATGGTTCTAAAAGGCACGCAAAGGCCTCGCAAAGGTGCGAGGCGTGATCTCCACGCCACGCAATAGACCAAGGCTTGGGCTTAAGGCTTGACGTGAGATGAGGAGTGAAAAAACGTGATAAGACGCGATAAAAACGTGATGCGTAGAGGCTTTTTTGAATTCAATTTCGATAAAAATCGTATTTTTATATAGAAATGAAAAAGATTACATGCAAAGATAGTTTCTTGACTTTATTCCTTATGTATGACACTTTTTGTAAACTCAATATATTTGTAATATGATATAAATATATAAATTTATAAATATTTTCATATTTTGTGCCGCTTTAAGTCACGCCTTAAAAACGTCATGACTCGTCATGGCTCGCAAAGGCGTGAGGCTTGGCCATGCCGTCACGCCACGCCTCACGCTATTTATAACCTTGCACTTCATGTGCAAATAATATGTAACAATGTTGGCACTCAACTTCCTTCAATGTCAACTACAAAATATTTTTATTTAACAAGACGACCAATTTTGTTTAACAAAAACTATAATAAATAGGAAAATGCTGTTGTACTTGGCTAAGCTTATATGATGGGCTTATGAGCTTATTAGTTTATATATGTCATATAAGCCCAAATTAAGTGTTTGGCTAGACTTATATGAGTAGGCTTATGAGCTTATATAAGAGGGTTTTGATAAGCCCAAAAGTGTGGGTTTTTTAAATGGGTTAGGCTTATATAACATGTTACATTATAAATTACAAATTTACCCTCAATTATACTTAATTTAATATTAATATTTTTCAACCACATGTCTCTTATAGTCATTTACCACTTTAAAATAAACCAAACATTTGAAGTTATAAACTTACTAAATATAAGTTAATCCAAACACTCAACGTGGGCTTATAAGCTTACGATATATAAGCCATAAGTCGCTTATATAACATAAGTCTACGCCTAACTCGTAAGCTTAGCAAAACACCCTTGAAAACTGAAAAGGGCAATATGGTAAATGTGAATGAGCAGTAGGCCCATTTCATTCAAGTGGAAATAGTCAAATAGTTACGCTTTGAGCCAAAATGCAAACATGGGTCTGGCTTACACCACAAAATGAATAACTACAAGTCTACAATAATTTATTTTCATCATTTTTTTTCCACAAATTGGTGCATTCATCTAAATTTGACAAAAAAAACGACAAAATGACGTCCCTTTTGCAAATCTAAAATTATTTTTGTCTTTGTCTGTGAATTAGCTACGTTTTCAATAATTATACACTATAAATGTTTGTATATTACTTTCTATAAGTTATATGGACCCGTGACTATTAATATCATCTACTGCACTATTTGTAATCATTTATAACGCCAACACTTCCATAGATGGCTTAATTTGTTGGTGTAGGTTGATATAAACAATTATTGTATGATGAACCTGAAGAATCGTTTCTCATTATATTAGTAGATAAAAGTGCCGATGTGTATCTTGTAATTCAACGGGATGTTTTACTTAAGTTATAGATTCATTGATCTTCTTTTTTTATCTGAATAAAGGGGGTAGATAGACGAGGGACGTTATGATTCAAAGAATATTCAACTTGTTTAAATAAAATCACAATATTGGTTATGTTTTATGGGTATAATTACTTACTATATCATCAGAATTTACGTACTCTCTTAGTCAACCAATTTTTAAGTTGACATGGTTTTTATTTTTGGCTGTATCAAAAAACATTCTTGTCACATACTTTCGTATTGAAAAAAATAATAATACATTGATTGATGAATCGAATAATTTTGTTAAATGTTTTTATTTGATAATGGTTATTCGGGAGCATGCTTATGTGGTGAATAAAGGTGTGGATATCAAAAGACAACCAAAAATTCTAGTATGGCGAGAATTATCAGTTTTGTTTGTTGAATAACTTAGTTACATGGTATGTCATTTTTGGATGGCAGATGATGGGAAGAATGTTTCGTAAATATGCAGCCTTATGTAGAGCCTCGACACCAAAATGATGATGGAATGTGGGCTGAAAAAGAAAGGGTAAAGGACACTAACATTGTTAATGGTTCGGATCTATAGTTTCGATTGCCCATTTTGTTGAGAGATATTTGGTGCTGCATGAGATAACGCATCTTGAATGCCCAATTTTGGGGACGAAATAATTTAGTATATTTGATTGTCAAATCACCCCAATGATCACATTGAAAAGCTGTGAAATATCTTCTTTTAAAATTGATTATTCACATTTGACCGTAAATGTTAGATTTTAGAACATTTCAGATTTAGCGCGCAAAGGTTAAATCCACATATATTGACGAGTAATGATCAGAAATACAACTTATACTTAAAACAACCACCAGAACTAAACAATGGAGAAGTCCAAATGTCAGATATGAACAATCTAAAGAACGAAAATACAATAAGAATTAGAATAGAAAACGGAAGTCGCACATATTTTCCAAGGCTGGCAATGTAATGCGTGACAATCATAGGTGAGGATTTTATCTTATTACTAGAAATAAATTGACGAGAAACAATAGAGAACGAAGCACCTCTTCTTCCGGGATGCCCGAGGCAGTTGGTATGCCCCACGTAGTGGGACTGATAGACATCAAAGCTGAGGATACTAAGTCTCGAGAAAGGCTTGGGTGATAGGAATAGAGATCTCCCGAGATATAACATATGAGAAGGATATGCGGCGTCTTGAAATCCTTCATCTGAGAAGAAACCAAATGAACGAATTCAACATTCAATTGTTATCTCTAGTGAATCTGACGTACAAAAATAATAGATTTTTGATTGATATTAGGGGTGACCTAGAGCATTATGTAAGTATTAAAGGAACGATTTAGGGTAGTAAGATGCTTTGACCGGTGTTAGTAAACGGGTATTGAATTTTTCATCACAACACAAACAGATGGATTATAAATCAATTATTATAAACAGTATTTAATTTACTTGTAAATGTTGTGGCGTGAACGTGGTCTTCTTTTTTTGGTTTGAGTTGGTTTTGGGGAGGTGGTGTGTTGAGTTGTGCTTGGAATGTTGGGTTTGTCATGAGTGTGCTTTTTTCTGAGGGCGTTGGGTTGGTTTAGGTTTTACGGGTGGGTACTGTGCGTTTGGTTTGTGTCCGTGTTTGAGTGATTGGCGTCGTAGTGCTTGGGTTGATTTTGGTTGAGGTGATGGTGTGATGGGTGTGTGGTGTGCGTTGCTTGTTGCTGGTGGTTGGCGGACGTTGTGTTTTTGGTTGGGGTGATGGTTTTTTTTGGGACGTTCGTGAAGTTCTGTGGTGATGTGGGTGGGCGGGGGTTTGATGTGTGTGTGTGGCTCCTTGGATTGTGTGAATTGAGATGAGATGATGCACATGTGTCCATATTCCATGTCGGATCTCGAATAGTCATGATGCTGACGTGTGGGAGCCTAGACGGAGCTGCGCCCAAAATACCCGCTTATGTATTCAACATATTGGTGGACCGACAAATAAGTAAATAATAAAATTAAATGATGTTATTATTATTATTATTTTTCGTGCGTCAGTCGCAAAACAAAAAAAAAGGAACCAATAACCAATTGGTGTAAACTAAATAAAAAGTCAACAATGACACCTTACTAGACTTTATTTAGGATTGAAAAAAAAAGGGTAACGAACAGATGATGTTTGTAGGGTGAGAAAAAAAAAGAGAATAAAGGATTTGGAAGCCCGAAGCCGAGAGAGATTTAGAGGAGGCTTGAATTTTGTGTTTTTTTAGGAGATGATCAATTTTGCTCTGATTATCATATTGAAATAATTGATTGATCGCCATTGATTAACACAAGATTACAATATATAATGTCTTAGGATTATTCTAGAAGTGGACTCGGCCCATAAGATAATAAAGCCTGAATAACCATATCAAATAATACATTTAACATATTTAGTTAAAACTTTTTAAACTTTGTACAAATTAAAAATACGGTTATAATTTAAAATGGAGGAAGAAAAGTTTTGCTAATCATAATCTTAAAAGTTGTAGTTAAACTTATCATGCATAAAACATCATTAATGCATACTATATTAGAACTTACTTAACCTGATTATGTGTGTTGAGATTATATATTCATGTAAATGTAAATGAAAAGGAAAGTCATTTGTACACGTTTATATTTAATTGGGACACTCCAAAATATGCATTATATGTAGGAAACTAGAAGGGGGGTTGAATAGTTTCCCAGTTAATTATTCGTTTTAAAACTTTGCTTATAAAATTGTTTGATTCGAGTTGTATGTCAATCAATCAATAATATGAATCACAAATAAACTATCTAATGTAATGAACTAAATAAGCAATAACAATATAGAGAGATAAGGAAAGAAACGATCAAACCAATACACCATGATTTATAGTGGTTCGGCTACGAAGCACCTCTTCGCCCTACTCCACTCCCCGAGTACTCCACTCGAGATTTCACTATGTCAACAAGCTCCCTTTAGGTGGAGAAAACCGTTTACACGTCGCTTACTTTCTTTTCTGACACTAAGCTAGATGTCGAGTCCTAATCTTAGCTAGAACCAATCTAAGACTTCACTGAGTTTTTATACACTCACAAGATATATACTCTTGGATTGACACACAATCCAATTTACACAAATACATAATTTACACTATTGAATCTACATACAATCCAATTTACACAACACCACAAAGAAAATATAATGAAGATTTGTGATCTTGAGGAGGAGGAAAGATATCATTTGATAACAATTCGTTTCTAGATGAATATAATTGTTCTTCTCTTGCACTTGATTAGAAGAAGGGAGGAAGAAGGAATTAATCACTTGAAACAAGATCAAGATATGTTAGTGATCAAGATATGTGTTTTAGAAAGAAAGAAAGAAAGAAGAAAGAAAAGTAAATCTAAGAAAATTCGTTGCAAGAGGTTCTGTTTTTCAGATGGGGTGGCCCAGTATTTATAGAAGACAAAAATAGCCGTTACTCTGTTGGCGGTCCCGGCGGTCCCTAATATGCTAGGGGGCCGTCCGTAGAGTACGCTCCTCTTTTTGTCTTTTAGTGGGGAAGGTGTTATCTGTTTTGGAACCTTCCATTGTGGGGGAAAATCTGATTTCAAATTTATTGTTTTAATAAAATATTTCTTTTATGAATAAATATTTTGTGTGTATATTTTTATAAATACACTTTTGTAGAAATGTAAGGTTTAAGAAAAATATTTTCTTGATCACTAATCATGTTTAATGATTTGTTTATCCATACCTTAAGTGATTAATCTTAGAAATAGAATTTTACAATTAGTAATTTATAAACGTTTAATTTTATCGTAAACGTTTTTATATTTTGTTATTATCAAAACATCGAGAGGTCGAAAAATATAAATAACGTTTTTAGACATTATTTGTATTAACATAGCTCATGTCGTTAAGCAATTTGAACATGAAGATGAGGGTAATGTAAACATACCTAGGATGACCAAGATGACCTATGGCTAAACAAACTGGTAGGAAATGATAATTTTATTTGACAGACTAAGAATCCAAACCCTAACTTACAAGGTAGATTTTTATTAGAGGTTAGGGATCCTGATGATGAGCAGGTAGAATCTAAATTTAAAGCCAAAAAGAATGTGTCTTATCTTTATTTCAATCCTGTTACACCTTGGAATGAGTGCAAACCAGTGTTAGGAATAAGGTTTGAAAGCCCACAACAGTTAAAGCATATGCTTGCCAATTATGGTGTGCAGCATGGCTATCAATTGTGGTACATGCAGAATGACCATAATAAGCTTTTAGTGTTTTGTGATAGGGATGTCAGTGAAGGTAAGTGTGATGCTTTAAAAGGAAAAAAAACCCAAAACAGTTAATAATGAAGAATGTGAGAGTAGCAAATAGGGTAGTAAGAAGGGTGATGGTAGGAAAGCAGTAAATGAGAAAATTAGCAAGGCTGTTAAGGAAAGATGAGATAAAAAGAAAGAATATGAGAAAAAAGGGTCTCTAAGCAAGCTAATTGTCCCTTTAGGTTGTGGGCCTCATGGATGAGTACTGAGGGATCATTCAAAATTAAGCCTTAATACCATAACCACAAGTGTTGCAATTATACAATGAGGGCATTGGTTACTTATAGATGGATAGCACAACACTATGTTAGGGGCATCATTTAGAACCCAAATATGAGCATTAGATTCATGAAAAATGACATAAGGGAAAAATGTTTGATTGATGTCAGCTTGGATCAATGCCAGAGGGCAAAGCAGTGTGCATTGTTTGATCATGAAGGAGGTTTAGTATAACACTATAGTAAGCTATAATAGTATAGGCAAGCAATTCTAGACACAAATCCAGGCTCTATATGTGAAATGAAGACAGAAGCGAATGAAGAGGATAGGAAACTGTACTTTATGAGGTTTTATTTTTGTTTTCATGGTGTGAAACATAGATGGCTTGAAGGTTATAAGAAGATTATTAGTTTGGATGGTTTTTTTTAACCCATGCATGCAAGGGGAAACTGTTAACTGTCATGGGTAGAGATGCAAACAGCCAAATGTTCCTAATAGCATAGGTTGTTGTTGGAGTTGAAAACAATCAAAATTGGTGTTGGTTTCTATCATTGCTTAGGGATGACTTGAATCTGGGAGATGGAGGAGGCATCAGTATGATATTAGATGGACGTAAGGTATGTATAGAACTGTAATTTATGCCAATTATGTTAATATTCTTACCTTATTATTATTCAAACTAATTTATGCCAATTATGTTAATATTCTTACCTTATTATTATTTAAACTACTTGCCTTGCTAACCATTATTAAGGATTGATTCAAGCTGTTGCAGACTAGTTACCCAATGCTGAGCACAAATAGTATACCAGGAACATTTATGCCAATTTCAAGAAGAGATGGAGTAGGTTACAGTTTGAGAGACTTTTTTGGGTTGCTACTGCAACATCAATGGAGACAGACTTTTTGCAAAAAAATGGAAGAAATCCCAATTCATGGTGTAGGGCATATTTTGAGATGGACAGATGTAGTGCAGCTTTTGAGGATGGGATTTTTGAGAGTTTTACCTCAAGGATTCTAGGAGCTAGAGGAAAACCAATAATAACCATGTTGGAGGACATTAGGGTTTATCTAATGGAAAGGATGTGGTGCATGAACAAATTAGCTTTTGAGAATAAGGAGTTTATTACACCATCAGTTAGAAGACAGATGGAATTCAATAAAAAGATTCAGAGGTATATGATATCACTTTGACCTTTATTTACTTTTGATATTTATGATTCAACTTAACACACTTACTATTTCATATAGGCATTGGTTAGTTTTTCTAAGTGGTTATAGAGAGGTAGAGGTGAGGAGGGGAGATCAATCTTTTGGTGTTAACCTACACACAATGACATATGTCTGCAACATGTGGCAGTTGAGTAGGATACCTTGTATTCATGTCATGGTTAGGTATATGCACATGAAGATGAATCCAGATTTGGGAGTTGATGAATGGTATTCTTAAAGTAAGTGGTATAAAGCCTATCAGTTGTCAATCAAACCTGTTTATGGACCAAAGTTTTGAAAACCAACTAGTCAACCACCACCATTACCTCTTGTTGAGAGAAAGATGCATGGGAGGCCAAGAAAAAGGAGAATTAGACATCTAATAGAAGATAAGGACCATGCAGTTAGTAGGGTGGATAGAGTTATGCATTGCTGTTAGGACCATTTAGTGTCTAATGATCTTTCACTTAGGATTTGAATACAAAATAACCTAAGTGTTAATATCCTTTAACATTCCAAGGTCACTGAGTGAATAGTCACACAGTGAGTTACCTTCAAGATGATCAGCCTGAGTCTACAAGAAAGACTCTAACATTCAGTAAGGCGGTTCTCAGTGAATAAAGCCTAAGCCAAAGAAGAAGGTGATGGGTCCATACGTCATGCCTGTAAAAGTGCATGGCAATGAAACGACATAACAGTAGCCAAAAAAGGAGGAATCGTGCAAGTGGTGGGTGGCAACATTAAATACAGTTACCAAACCTATTTTAACTTTTTCAAAAATAAAAATTTTAAAACTATTAAAACATTTTCACGTCCACCTATAAATAACCCAACCAAAGAAAGCACATACGCAATACTTTACAAAAGCAAGAAATCTCTACAAAAATTTGCTCTCAAAGCCAAAGTGTGTGTTCTTTATATTTTTCTA
This sequence comes from Tanacetum coccineum, assembly GCA_026074375.1. Taxonomy (NCBI): domain Eukaryota; kingdom Viridiplantae; phylum Streptophyta; class Magnoliopsida; order Asterales; family Asteraceae; genus Tanacetum; species Tanacetum coccineum. The sequence continues at coordinate 4,638 of BQNB010086344.1, read as the reverse complement.
GGTAAAAACATTTTCATCAAACCATTTTTTTCTTGATCAAAGTTGTACATCTAAGATATGCATCTTAGCATTCATACAACCTTGATAACATATCACTTATTTCACGACAACCATCAAAGTCAGATTCGATTTATGACCATCTGGTAAGTGATATATTGCCATTGTCCTTTTTTTCTCAAAACTATAAAAAAAAGGTGTCTAACCAAGCAATTAAGTATGCCCCTCAGTGTGGTGACTTAAGTGTGGAATCCCTTATTTTTCACAATAACAATGTTGTGGGTATCTTCGGTTATCCACAAACCGCTCCATCCTACCATGATATTTGCAAATATTTGATGAATTGCCCTTTGGCTAAGGCTTTTACTAAATCACACACAGTGGTGTACCAAAACCTCCTTAGGAAGTTCTGGTGCAATGACATTGCCTCTCGCCCAAATCCACCTACTGATGACTTTGAGGTTTGTCCTCTTAAGGAGTATTTAATCAATTTTTCAGTGATGAATGGCAAGAGGCCATTAACCCTTGACTTCAAAACCTTTACTGAATCCAGTGGACTTGATTATGCAAAAGGCAAATATGTATCTTATTCCTCTACTAAGGAAGTAAAGGCTGAATTGGCCAAGATTATTGATAATCCAATTCTGTTGGATAGGACACCCGTCCTAAAAACTGCCTTTCCTGTGTCTTGGAGAATTCTGTTCACATTTGTTGTTCAGGTTCTCGACGGGAACTACTCCTCTACTGAGCAAGTGAATTCAATTCAGCAGCTCTTTGCCTATTGTCTCCTCACATGTACAAAGGTAGACATAGGAGAGATCATTTACAATGATCTCGTAACTAGGCTCACAAACAAGTCTATGCAGAAGTATGTCTCCTACCCTAGATTTGTCTCTTGTGCCCTAGAAGTGTTACTGGGTTCCAATTACACTCATGATGAAAGTTTTAGGAGTTCTCCTACCATCCTAAGTAAATCCAATTTTTCTAAGGACCCATCCAAAGTCACACCATTGAATTAACGGCCTTTATGGTTGCTTTAAATAATCGTAAAAATTCAGTAACCCCACTTCCTTTTACTGTAAAGAAAAAGAAAGAGAAGTCTCAGACTGTGACTCTTACCTTACCAAAGTCACAGGGCCTTGAGGCTTCAGGGTCACTGCCTTAAAAGAGGAAGAAACCTAAGTCCAAAAAGACACCCACTGAGACCAAAGTAACACCACCCTCTGAGCCAACAGAGGATTCTGAGCAATTCCACTCAGTCTCCTCAGGCCATGTACCTGATCCTTAAGATCCAGATAGAAACATACAACTCGCTGGTACGAGATTGCCTTCCACTCAACTCAATGAGGGCACTCTCAAATCACAGCTTTTGTCTTAGGGTAAAAAAATTTAATCCCAAAGACTCAGTGGGAAAAAACAACCCATTGGCATAGGATTGCTTTCCATGGTTTCTGATGAAGATACGGTTAAAACTACGCTGTTACCTAAAGGGCCACGTGGGGATAAAGACTTAGAGGGATTGAAACCACCCGCTGATATGAAACCACTAACCAATCTTGTTGCTAATCCCTCAGGGACTGATGATAAGTACCAGGTTGACCAAACCTAGTCAGCTAGATTGAGGTATCAGTCCCTAACCAAAAACAAAGGCAAGATTTCTTTTGAAGTGGAGCCAGATTCTGAAACCTTGCAACTTACAACTTTTGTTGATGTCCAAGCTTTACTACTCTCTGATGATGATGATGTGCTAAAGGTTGGAGAAGAAATGGATGAGGATATCCCACCCACTGATGAAGAAGATCAATCTCCACCACAAAACCAAGAATAGCCTGAATCATCTCATGCACAAGAGCAGTCTGATGAATCAAACTCTGACTCCTCTTGCCCTGCCGTTCTCAAGAAATATGACAACATCTTGCCATTCACTGAGAGGCAATTGGTAAAGTGTCTTCAAAAACTTTCTCAAGTAATCTATGATCGAATCTCAGTTGACTATTAGGATAACCATGAAGAAGCTAATGCCTCTTATGCTAACCTTAGGGCCTCTATTGAAGAGTATTATGATGAAAATGTTGATCACATGGATCAAACTAACAAGCTTGTAAAAGAAACCATGAAGACCCTTGACAACATCAGCAAGGTTGGCATTGATGAAAGACCCAAACTGCTAAAGGCTCTAAATTGAGTCTCTAAAACTCTTGAGGTTGACTCTGCTCTCAAGGAAGACATGAAAAAGATGGCTAAATCTTATAATACCAGTTCTGGTAACCTTTCAGGTCTCACCGAGCTTATTAACAATGCCAAACTGCTAGAGCTTCTCACCAAGCTGGAAGATTTTTAGTCTACTCTCAACACATTAAGTACTCAGTGTGCAAGCATCTTTGAGTTATTAGAAGAAGATCCTGAATTCAACCAAAGACTCCTACAAGAAGTTGAAGGCTATATTCAGAACTCTGCCAGGCTCATTGAAATTTCAAACATTCTGCAAGCAATAAATTTTCCAAGCTTTCATCAAAGAATCTCCAACATTGAAACAACCAAGTCATTATGTAATCTGACATCTCTTCAATCAAAGGGATGGTCACTGAGATGCTACAAGCATTTAAAGGAATGTCTTCCTCTACCCTCTCAGTCAGTGCTTCTATTTCAACAGCTCCACAGCCTGAAGTCCGTACATCTGTTGTGGGGGAGAATTTGGAGAAACAGGTTATTGTGTGGCAAAACCTCCCTTTTACACTAAGGGGGAGCCAATGCAAATTGTCACTACCAAAAAGAAGCCTAAAGATGAAGCAGCTGAAACACCAATAGAACAAGAGCCTGAAAGACCAACAAGAGCATTCCCAATATCAACTGTAAGACCAATCACAAGACCTAATCCTGAAGTTGCATTGATTGAATCCTCATCAAGACCTCTACTCACTGGCCCCATCATAGAAATCCTTGTCCCTTATCAAACTGCTCAAGTGATAGATATAACACCACTAGAACCTCAAGTTACACAAAGATAGGAAAAAGGAATTGTAATTGGTGATGAGGAGTCTCCACAAAAGCCTATGCCTGCATCAACTGTTGATCGTCAGGATCCTGATGAACCAATCCGAATTCCTAATGAAATTCATGGGAAGATATACAACCTCACCGATGATGAAATTCAAGAATACTTGAACAAAAAAGAAGAGATCAAGAAAAAGGCTTAAGAAGCTAGGTTACTGGCAATGACCAAGTCTGAGATAATCAAGGTAGTTCATGAAGAAGCTGAAAAAGCTGAAATTGATCCAAAAATTGTTCCAAGTACTAAAGGTGGTGAGCAATTTAAGCAAATTCAGGATGCTGAACATTAAGTCCACAAAAGGCAACACACTAAGAAGGCCAAGAAAGCAATGGAGCTTAGGAAGAAGAGACTTGAGCAGTATATGTAGACCCTAACTCAAAACCTGCAATACTCACTGTCTATAGAGCAAATGATGGAAGAAACTTTCAAGTGCACAATCCCTTCAAGGTTGCAGATTTTGGAGTTATTAAGCTAGATGAATTGGGTCCAATCATTGAAAAAAAATAGTTGGTGAACTAATGATATCATTGGGAAAAAGGTATGAGAGGCTAAGAAAAAACCCTGAAAAGCTTAGAATTCAATCAGCTCTTCCATCCCCTATCCCTGAACAAGCTTCATCCTAATCCTCGGGAAGAAAGAGGAAGCATATGGAATTGGAGCTTGAAATCAAAGTTCCTGGTCTGGAATGTAATAGAAAGCCTCAGGGTGTTCCATTTGTAAATAATATGGTCATTGAAAAACCTGAATATGGGATGTTCTTTATTGATGTCTTTGGCGATTAGGCATTCCAAAGAATGAGTGACATCATTAAAGTTAGAGTTGATGCCTTGTTAACATATCTTGTGGTGGCTTCAAACATTACCACTCCTGAGAACACAAGGTTCTGCCTGAAGTTAAGAAAGCTGATAGCCGAGCACCTTGACCAAGAGAAGCTTCAGTCTAAGAAAGTGAAGTTAAAATCAATTGGATACTGGCTGGATTAAGTACTTTTGTTGTTTATTGTAATGTTTTATTATCTTTTGTAATAGATTGGTAGGACAATGTTGATGACATCAAATAACGTCTATTTTATAGCATCATTTATCCCATGTTATTAACCCATTTTGTATAGTTATTGCAAAGAATTGTTACTTAATTATTTATATTTAAGAATTGCAGTAATCATGGAGTACTTGGTGAATATTAGCAAAAGGCGTGCATTCTGGAGCTTAAATGCAGATATTTTGAAGATTACTATTCTGAAGACCAATACGCCGTATCCATCAAGGAAGATACGACGTATCCGTACATGCATTCACCAAAGACCACAAAGGAATTAAGCTCAATATGCCATATCTAGAATACCAATACGCCATATTAGAATTATGGAATAAATATAATAATCTAGAAGATATCAAGCGTGGTCCCTACTCCAAGAAATCCCCAATACGCCATATCGAACCGACTTCCATACCTTATAAATAGAAAACTCAAAAACGAGTTTTAAGGGTGCTAAATCATATTCTCAATACCTAAACCATAAAAGTCAATTTTCAAAGGAGAAAAAGAGCAGAAGAGGTCGAGCAACGCTATCAATTCCATAGGAGACA
>BQNB010086343.1:15656-28218 GCA_026074375.1 Tanacetum coccineum | reverse complement strand
AATTTGTCTATAAATAGCCTCTAGAGTTTCTGCACTTGTACATATTTAGCTTTGATTAAACTTTATGGTAGTTTTTAAAGTTAATAGATAGGTTAAGATTGTGTTTTGAAAGTCTTTTTATGTTTTAAAATATATATTATACTTCGACATTTTTTATAAAATCGTACGTATCTCAAAAGAATATCAATATTGTGCTCGTTTTGTTCGTAATTCAGAGGCCTTATCGTCGATATATATTTTATCAAAAAAGTTGATGGGTAGTTGTTAGATATTCAAAAAAGAAAGTTTCTTTATTTTAAACTTTTTAGGTAGTTTAGGGGTGTGTTTTGAAAAAAAATCAATATTTTTTATAAAATCGTAGGTATGTCAGAAGCATTGCAATATTGAAATCGTTTTATTTGCAATTCGAAGATCTTTTCAACGGTATATTTTTTAATGAATGAATCGGTATATATTTGTTAAATATTTAATAAACAAAGTTTGATATATAAAAAATCGTAAATAATTACAAGTTTAAAGTAGTTTTCATAAATAGCGTATATTTTAAGGGTATGTTTTGTAAATTATTTATTTATTAATCCTTTTGGGCTAACACTTGCTTTACTGGGCCTGCTTTATTTGGGTCGTTAAATACTAAAGTGATACAAGGAAATGCAAAGATCCAAATGACCAAATTAGGGGTGTTGATCGGTTCGGTTATCGGGTTATTTGGTTTGTTCGGTTCGGTTAATTCGGTTAAAAGTTTTTTTAAGGTCAACCTATATACTGACCCAAACCGAATTCAAATTCGGTTTTCGGTTCGGTTCGGTTGAATCCTAGTTCGGTTCGGTTTTCGGGTTTACCCGAATTACACAATTTATTAAAAAAAAGAAAAATATACAAATATATTTACCCAAAAAAATTATTTCAAACATAAAAAGTGTTTTTCAATATTAAGATAAAATTTTATTGATCTTTTTATATATATAAATATATATATATATATAAATATAAATATTAAATTTTTTTATATATAAAATTTTATTGATCTTTTTATATATATAAATATATAAAAAAATATATATATTTATATACATTCGTTTTTCGGTTCGGTTTTCGGTTTAGACTGTCAAACTCATATCTAACCCGAGAACCGAATTCGTAGTTCGGTTCGGTTTTGGCAAATTCGGTTTGGTTATTAGTTCGGTTCGGCTGTTTTCGGTTCGGTTCAGTTTCGGTTTTCGGTTATTTCGGTTTTTTTGCTCACCCCTAGACCAAATATACATAGCTCATCACGGCATTTGACAAGTAAGGTGGCGAAACAAAGTTAATAACGGGTAACCCGAATCGGCTCATAGTCGTTTGCTTTTGTAAAATGTGAGTGACATACATGACTCACTTAACGGTCGTGTGGTGCATTTAACAAGTTAATTTCTTTCTAAGTAAATCAATATATCAATAGGAATAGGTTAGTTGATTGCAAGTAAGAATTAGTATTGAATAAACCTGGCACTCACAAGCTATCATATTAGCTCCACCTCTTGTAAAAAAGTTTTTTATGCTCGTGGAATGTAGAGCTGATCATGGTTCGAAAACCAGTCCGTACCGACTAAACTGAAAAAACCGATTTGGTCCAAAACACGGGACCGGGGACCGGACCGAAATGTTTGGTCCATGTCCGGTTCGGTCCGGTCCAACAAAACATAATGTCGGGTTTTCTCAAAATTGAACCGGACTTAACCGGATCGAAGACCGAATCTGGACTGAAATATGTTCCATCCGATCCACGATCTATTATGCTCGGCCTTAATGGAATGTGTATACACGTTTAAAAGGATTAAAACAAACATAGGTATTTCATGGATGTTTGGTAAAGTATTTGTCTTGGATCATTTTTCTTGCCATCATTTATTTCAGTTTTGGACTTGTCTTGCAAAAACAAAATAAAATAACGGCGAACATAAAGATTCAACTATTTTTGTTTGCTTATTTTTAGTTCAATTTGTCATTCATTTGTCGTTGATCTTTGACATCATTCGAAACAAAGCGTTTATTGATTTGTGAAGGCGCAAGTGGTGCATTTTCTTCACTTGTCGTTGCACAATAACAACGCTTCTTGATGCACAGGGGGATCCCGGGACAATGCTTTAGGCAATCCTTGAAACTTTTACATCGTAGCCGATCTGTCGGTTCTATAGGGTATGAATCTTGTGATTCTGCAGTGACATTCATTGTACCTGTAATAAAAATATAAACCTTTCGAAATTTTAGTCAAACAACATCAAAGTATAATAAAAGTGCGTTAGCAAGGCGCCTAAAAACTACTCGTAGTTTGTAGTTTTCTCATATAATTGTTTGCATATAAATTCCTCGACATATGTTGTTTCGCATAACCTTTATAAATTATGAGACGTGTATCGACTTGAAAAAAGTTATGACCTGAAACAAGAACCAGAAGGAAGACAAGGAATGTTCGAATCATTTTTAGTTTGTGGAGAATTGTACTTTACGATAATGTCTATCGACTGTAAATATGTTTGTGTATATATTTTAAGCTTTCATTACTTGAATTTATATCGAAACATAAGATGTATACTTATTTTAATTTAAATTTTTTTGGCATTGAGCCATTGAAGGCTAATTTTGTCCATGGTAATTGAATTGCACTTGTTCAAACAAAATTGAATTTTACAGATGTTTGACTTTAGACTCATGGAAGTAACTCACAAAGTCATGAACTTTGGAGCATTATATCGTTTGGAATAAATGAAAACTCAAATTGTCGCATGTGTTGGCTTAAATAATTTGTCAAAATTTGACAGGAAAAGATGGATTATTTCGGTTATAATAGTATGACACTATGTTTTAGTACAAAATAAAACATTATATTATCTCTCATATAATGCTCTCTACGTTTTAAAATAATTGTTATATTTTAATTTTTTAAAGTTTTTTTTTTTTAATTTTAACTTTAATTTTTTTATATAAAAAACACAAAAAATTAAGTAGGGTATTACTATCATTTTAGGGGGTTTTAATAACCACTACCATAAGAGTGGAGGGCGACCAGGATGTGAATAACATGTTATTTGCGCTTCACATCAGCACTATATCAGTACTTTCTTAATAACATATCAATAACTAAAAACTCATTCTTCAGAAACATGCCAATAACATGTTGTTAGTACCACCTTCATTTTTTCTTTTTCATTTTAATTTAACACAAACACATTTCATTATATACATTTAAACCAAATTTTATACATTTTTTGGACTAAAAAAATTAGAGACTAACAATGTAAACATATGAAGGATTAACAACGTAAAAAAACTGCCTAATGAACCAACAATGAAACATACACATAATTAAAAGGTTAAAAATGAAAAAAACCTAAAAATATAACACTTCATCTTCCTCCTTTTAAAACCTGCAAAAAAAAGAAAGCCATTAAAACACTAAAAAAAACCTCCGTCGTTTTCTTCCTTAAACGCACAAACACAAACACTCACATAAACATAAACACATAAGCACAAAACCCATTTGAAACTAAAAAAAATGAAAAACCCAACGACGCATGCGATAGGGCTGGCGATGGTACCAATGTCGCGTCTGCCGCTGACTTGCGGCGGCGCCATGGTTACCCAAAATCGTCTATGGCGTGCGAACAACGCTGGTCACTCTCCACGCTAATAAATATACTTGATACTTGTGATTGATTTGTGATGTTGGAGATGGGGTGTTCAATGTTAATATATGATTGATGTGCGTCGTGACGCACCAATTGATATGGAGTGTTCAATGTTAATATATGATTAATGCGCGTCGTAACGCACTAATTAAAAATTAAGAATCACCCGGACAAGTACTTTAACACTAATAGTAAATTGACAAGTATCAAATTACCCAAGTATCGTTCTCACATGAAGGTGAATTGACAGTCATGTTTTAGTCTCGTTTTGGACACTTAATTATCTTTTGGTTTCTGATTTAAAATTTTTGAAACGCAAATTTTAGGAAATCTACGAAAAAATATAACTAAAAAATAAAGTAAGGCAATAATCTAAGGGAAAAACGAAATATATATGATAAGAATAATAATTGCTTAGATATGGTAATTCTTTATTGCAACTTTTTAGATTTCGTCAACTCTTATAAAACCAAGTATATTGTTTTTGAGAATTGTTCAACTCCAATATACAAAGATAATTATAACTGTTGAGTACGTGAAATGGTTTGGTTTTAAAAATAAGATTTTAGGTTAATTGTATCCACACGGGTAGTGTTTTTATTTTATCCCTTATTTGTCCGTAAAAACCGTTTAGTTAATAATATTTATTAAAGCGTTGACTTTTTAGATAATTTAGATATTTTTAGTCAAATGAACCAGTATACGAAATGCGCAACAAATTAAGTTGATAAGAAGATGGAAAAGATCTAGAAAGTCGACTTAAACGTTTTTAGTTGCGAGATTTATATATTTCAAACTGTTTTTATTTAGTTTATCTAGCTAGAAGTTGTCTAGGTAGAATAAAAGTCTAAAACCAATTATGTTTCTACTTTGAATCATAGTCAAAACGTGTTTTTATTTATAAAAATCCTCGCAGCTAAAACTCGTTTAATAAACTTAACCAAAAATACTAACTAAACGTACCAAACCACTTTCTAAATTATCACAACCACAAACTTCAAATATATAAGACAATTTACGAATAAATCATACTCTAACCATAATATAAAAATTTTAAACTTATTAATTCTTTTTTTTCGTACTTGCAATGGTCAAATTCTTTTCATGTAGTTATTTATTATTTCAGTAAAGTGTTTCAAAAAGTTACAAGTTCGAATTTGGGCTCGTTTAATTTGAATAGAGTTGAGCTTGTTTCGAGCTTTATGTTTTAGCATGCGAGCTTGTTTCATTCTCGGAGATATGTGTCAATTCTTTAATTCCTCACCCGGCCACCCCCCGAATCCATTCGCTTGTATGTAGTAGGGCTCAGTCGAGCGATGAGATAAATCATCGACGATCGAAGCTTGTCATCCTTAATACGCAATTATGCTCAAGCTAGCTTGTGATGAGTGTCTCGTCTAGCATTTTTTCACTCTTATATCTGATAGTATCTATCTGCATAAGTAACTAAAATATTGAGCCTCTAATTTATTGGGGTGTATCTTTGAATGGTGGTGAAGGACGATCGTGTTTTTTGCCGATTGAGGTGTAGGTTTACCGCTTTTTTAGATTTTAGCTGGCTTTAAGCTTTTTGCTGTCTGTTGATTTTGTACTGGTAAGTCTTATTCTGTGTTGTTAGGTGATATGATAGTTCGTCGGAAACGTCTAAAACCAATTATGTTTCTACTTTGAATCATAGTCGAAACGTGTTTTTATTTATAAAAATCCTCCCAGCTAAAACTCGTTTAATAAACTTAACCAAAAATACTAACTAAACGTACCAAACCGCTTTCTAAATTATCACAACCACAAAACATCAAAATCATAAGCAAATACTAATAAATCTACTCTAACATACTAATAAAAATAAACATAATATTATTTTTTTCGGTAATTGCAATGGCAAATTCTTTTCTTTTAGTTATTTATTATTTAGTAAAGTGTGTCAAAGTTCAAGTTCGAATTGGGCTCGTTTAATTGAATAGAGGTTGAGCTTGTTTCGAGCTTTATGTTTTAGCTCGAGCTTGTTTCAATTCGTGATATATTTTAGTATTTTACATCTTCGATCGGAATCCATTCGCTTTATGATAGGCTCAAATGAGATAAATCTCGACTCGAGCTTGGCATCCTTAAACGCAATATGCACAAGCTCGTTTATTATGCTCGTTTACATATAATCTTTATCTTTATATCTATCTATAATACTAAAAGATTGAGCCCCTAAATTTATTGGGGTTGTATCTTTAAATGTGTGACAACCGTGATTTAGCGAGGTTAGTTTAACCGTTAGAGTTATCTTGCCTAGCTTTATGTGTTTTTATTTATGTACGTTAGTCTATTTGGTGGTTTATGTGATATGATATACGTGTTATTATATGTGACTGTGTTGGTAGGAATGAATAATTTAATCATTTCATTTCGTATTGATGGTGATTTTGAAATTTTAGTGTGTTTGGATATTATGGCATTTGAGAAATTAGCATACTGTGTATCGTTAATTTGGGGATGAGATTATTTAGTAAGTCGAGATATAATAATTTATTAAGTTAGTGTATGATAATATTAGTTGGGGAAAATTAATGAGTAGTGTAAGTATTTTTATTTTAAGTTATATACATTTATTTAAAAGAGTTTTAAGTAAATATGTAATATATAGTTTTGTTTTTAAAAAAATAAAATTATATAAATATATATATAAATTCCAACGAAAAAAAAATAAATAAATAAATAAATAAATATGGGAGGTGTTTGGATCGGGAAAAAAAGGAAAAAGAAAGAGTCCAAGTTTAATAAAGAAAAAAATCTTTTTGATATTTATCTTAAAACTAGTATAAATACTCCCTTTAAACCTAAACCCTATATTATTATTTTTTTTCTCATTTCCCCTTTGTGTGTGTTCGACCGGCCACAAAAAGTAACAAGGAAGAACACCAAATTTTTTTAAGAATTTCTAAGGTGTAAAATTGTGTGTTTCGCGGTTAAAGGTTTTAGGTATGATCATTAAATTATTTTTCTTTAATTAAATTAATTGTAACTTTTTAATTGATGGAGTTAGGGTTTAATAAAAATTCAGTAAACATGATAGTTTGATTGTAAATAATCAATTATGGTATAATTAATATCGTTTAGATGCGTTTGGTTAGGTTTAATTGTTGTTAAATTCTGAATTAAAACTGGGCAGATTTTTAGGTCATCTTGCGAGGGTCATAACTCGGTCATACGAATAGCTTTTATTGATTTTCTTGAGCCTAAAATTATCTACAGAGAGTACTTTCTAACCCCGTTGGTTTCATGAATTAAAAGTGAGTGGAGGTCAGTCAAAATAATTTTACAAAATTCGTTGTCAAATCTGAGTTTTTGGGGCAGATTCTGGGTTGTGTTCGTGAAGTCAAAAACCATATCAAAACGTCTTTTTAATTAATGGGGTTGCTACAGTAGCAAGATAATGATGTATATGAATTTCTAGAATTTTTGTAGAATTTTTCTAAGTGTATAAATGGGTCTGATCAAGCTAAACGTTTTGATAGTCGAATCAGGTAAAATCCTGGACACTTTGTGATATTGAATTTTTATAAAATAGTTAGACACCTTATTAATTTTTCAAAAAAATGCAGTAGTCTCATAACTCGTTGGGGTTGATGTGGTTGTAATAAGAACATCTAATAAGGTCGTTTAGTATTTTATTAGTAGCCATAAAGTGACTATAAAATTCTGCTATAATCTAAAAAACCTGCATAAAGGGATTTAAAGTATTTAGAGTATAAATAATGTAGGGAAAGTATGGTGTAATGTTTATAATCATAATATAGACATAGTAGTCCATCAATTGATTGTTACATCGACTTGGGCGTTTAGCCTAATCGCGTGTAACACGTGTTTTATTTGTTTTTAGTTGATTACGAGGAATTTGTGAAGTAGCTGTGCATCAGGTGAGTTTCATAGTCCTATTTTTCCGTTTTTATATTGGGATGGAAATGATGCAAATGTTTTGAAATGTTTCATTGCTGTGATTATGTGTTTTAATTGCGTATGGACATTACGTGACTATTATATGACTATGTGTTACATGTTGGTATTGAATGGGATCGGATGAGTACGCCTACTCAGTGTGATTTGTGATATTGATTGGGATCGGATGAGTATGCCTACTCAGTGATACTTATGGTATCGATTTGGGATCGGATGAGTACGCCTACTCAGTGTTGATTATGGTATCATAGGATCGGAGGGGTACGCCTACCCATTGTGTAAATATGTTGATTATATATGTACATGCTTTTATAGGGTCATGATAGTTCATTATTGTCCAGCCTTGTTTTGTAAATCACAATGAAAACGAGTATAATTGTGTGTCCAAAACCTGTAACCCTCACCAACGTATTTGTTAACGTTTTAAGCATCATTTTTAGGTGAGAATCTTGAGGAAAGTGAAGTTAGGAAGCTTGGCTAGAAAGACCATAGGAATTGCATTATGGAGTCTTCTTTTCTGGAGTCTTTGATTCTTAATTTTGCACTTCGGTTGTTTTGTATTATGATGACATTTATTTCAGATTTTATTTTCATGTCTATGTATTTTGTGTGTGTGATTAACCTTAATACAAGACCCCTCTTGTGTTTGGTATCTTCATAACACTTGGCTTTAATATAATGCATTTTAGACATTCTCTATTGTTGACATCAATGTGTTGTGATGATGCCTATCTTGTTACGCCTCGCATTTCCGCCTTGGCGGGGTGTTAAAGATTAGTACCAGAGCTAGGTTATAGAGAAGTAGGTGGTTTGATCTAGACTATAACCTAAGAGTCCTTCATATAGCTGCATAATAGGATCTATGTGTTTAGCTATCTAGGCGTTTTGCTTTCTTATTTTACTAAGAGTTTGATCTCGACCTACGAGCTACTCGATACCAGACTGTAAATAAAATAAAAAATAACAACAATAAAATAAAAGATAAAAAATAAGCGTCAGATTAGGAGTTCCAATTAAGGAGGAGCGCACACCCCACCCCCCCCCTATATGAGGAACTGAAGGAGGAAGCGTAGTTAGAAGATTCGGAAGAGGAGGCCGACTCAAATCTCTTGTCGGATGCTCGTAGCAGTCCTGGACCCGCGGAGTCTGGTGACTCTTGCGAAAGCAAAGTCAAACCCAAGCGAGGCCTAGCATAAGTTTATCCCGTCTCTTACCTTGACACATTGCTATCGATGATTTCTTTTGGATATTACGTATTTTTGGGCGCTTCGAGACCTTCATTTTCTTTCTGTCATTTTCAATTTATCTTTATATAAATAAATATTGCTTTGATAGGGCATCGTTTCTGTGTCACATTGGAGTGTTTTAAAATGTGCAATGTGGTATATGTGCATATATGTGTGTTATCATTGAGATGTGTACTCTTGGAAGCAAGTACACGTGTGAAAGGATGCACTTATAATTATGGGTGGCCAACATAATTATAAAGGCATCGCACACGTAGACTGGTGACCATGATTGCATTGATCGATGTTTGCTTGTTAGGTGGTAGTGTAAGATGTTGTATTATGTGTGGTTAGGATATGGATAGTTGCGTAGTTAGTAAGTTTCCCTTCTATTTATCGCCTGCGGATACCCCAGATACTTATTATTGCTACTATTATGATTGTTGGGTTTGTTTGTTTGCTCAATACTTTGTTCGGATTTCTAACTCTAAGTTTAGCATCCCTTGCTAGTACCATGTTAGTACGGATGTCCTATCTTTCCTATTCGGTGGCTTGATGTATATTGGTTGTTCAGATCTATTTCTTTGGATATTGGTGTGTTTAATTGGTTCTTTCGTTGCATTGATTACTCGTATGAGTATAAAAAATTTATTTTAAGCACTAAATGTTCCTAACATATTAGTGCGGATCATTACTCCGTTCTTTATATATCCTTTGGTTTTCGTAACATGTTGCGGCATGTTAGTACCGACGTTTTTCTATGGTTTTTCTCTTGATCGTGAGTATGGATGAGTCTTCATGTTCTTCCCTTTTGGTTCGTAATGTCTTTGTATGAATTTCTCTTGTGCGTGTTCGCTTCACTGTTATTCTGACTATATGGTTCCTGCCACTTTCTTTCGCTTTCAGAAAATAAAATTGTGTTAGAGTCTTTACGGTATTTTACAATCCCTTTTGGTATTACGATGTCCTTTGTTTGAGTAACATATTTTATATTGATGTCAATTTATAAAGACCCTTTCGAAGTATATTTTAATGGTGTTTGGGGAAAACTATTTTTGAAATGATTTTTATGAATATGTTATGACATCGCTTTTATGTGAATGTCTCTTTATTTTGTAGTAAATACTATGTTACAAGATATATAAAACGATTGTTGTGATACAGGTTGAACTATCAATTCCCATGTTTAAAATGATCTTTGTGAATAAAATATGTTTAAAATGCTCTTTACTAATAAGATACGAAACTATTTTTTTAAGGTTAATAAATTTTATTTTCTATTATGAAAAGTAGGTTTAAAATGATTAATAGTGGTAAGATGCGATACACCGTTGGATAATTATCTCTCAATTTTTATGATAACCATGAATAAATGACTTTTATAAAGATTATATTTAAGACGATTTTTTAAATGATTTTTATAATTAAAACGACTTTCTTTATTATTTTAAATTGATTTTTATAAAAACATTATTTAGTTGGTTCTTTCGAGTAAAGTCGGTTATTGGTATAAGAATCCTATTTTTTCATTTATCAATCTTGATACGTATTGTTATTCGTTATGTGTTCCTTTTGTCGTGGTACGCTTATTGATTCTTCGTTGCGTTTTTCTAATCCGGTATTATATTCTATCCTTTCTTTTAAGGATTCTTATGACATTTGATCCGCATCTATTTGCATATGTGAAATCCCTTAGATGTTTTCTAGCCTTTGATTCGATATTCGGTTGCTACCCTATTCGGTAGTCGTAGCCCTTAGGAGTGTTTGTATACGTTTTTTCGACTACCAAGTCACTCTCCGTATGGAGCACCTGTGTTATTTAAGAAGAAGGACAATTCATTTAAAATGTGCATAGACTATCGAGAGTTGGATTAGAATTATCCTGACCTCAAGAATCTCCCAAGACGACGGGACTATGTCGACCCAGTTACATAGAGTTCGCGTTATTTTTCTAAGATAGATCTTCGTTCCGCTTATCGTCACATTAATTAGTGCTCGATAGCAGACGATTCCAACGGACTCAATCTCGGAACGTAGGTATGAACACTTTGAGTTTACGGTCTAATGCTTTTTGGGTTAACTAACGTACCAGCAGTTTTCATGGACTTAATGAACCGGGTGTGCAAGCCGTATTTAGAAAAGTTTGTCATTGTTTGTATCGATGATATCTTGATCTACTCGAAGTCTAAAGAGGATCACGAGGTACACTTGAAGTTAGTTCTGGAGCTGATGATGAAGGAGAAGTTGTTTGCCAAGTTTTCCAAGTGTGAATTCTAGCTAGAAGAAGTACGTTTTCTCAGACACATAGTTAACAACAATGATATTCACGTTGGATCTCTAGTAAGATAGAAGAAAATGAAGGAAATGGATAGTACTAAGACGCCATCTGAGATACGATCATTTCTGGGATTGGCAGGTTACTATCGGTGTTTCATCGTGAATTTTTCTAAGATTTCTAAACCCCTTACTTCACTGACACTAAAGGATCATAAATACGAGTTAGGCGTGGAACAAGAGGAATATTTTTAGACATTGAAGGACAATTTATGTAATGCACCAATATTATCATTGCCTGATGGATCAGAATATTTTATAGTTTACCGCGACACGTCAAACCAAGGACTTGGATATGTATTGATGCAAAGAGGCAAGGTAATTGCATATGCATCACGACAACTGAAGATTCATGAGAAGAATTATACCCTACACGATTTCAAAATGGGTGTAGTGGTCTTTGCTTTTAAGACCTGGAGGCATTACTTGTACGGGATGAAAAGTGTTATCTACACGGATCATAAGAGTTTTCAGCATATATTTGTCCAGAAGGAATTAAATATGCGCCAACGGAGATGGATTGAGTTGTTTAGTGACTATGACTGTGAGATTCTTTACCATCCGAGAAAGGCGAATGTAGTGGCTGATGCGTTCAGTAGGAAGGAAAGAGTGAAAGCGAGACGAGTAAGAGCAATGTCCATGACTAATCGGTCAAGCGTGACGGACAAGATATTGGCTGCTCAAGGTGAGGCGTCCAAGGTAGGGAATGCGACAGCAGAAATGCTGCATGACCTAGACCAACAAATGGAAAAGAAGGAAGATGGTAGTTTATATTTTATTGACCGAGGAGGGGATTATATTGATAGGTGATGTAAGGACAATAATTATGGACGAGACTCATGCATCAAGGTACTTGGTACATCCGGGATGGCGGTATAAGTACGTATTATGACTTGGGAGTAGCATTAGTGGCCGAGTATGAAGAAAGATGTTGCTACATATGTTAGCAATTGTCTGAATTGTTCAAAGGTAAAGCTGAAACATAAAAGACCTTCGGGTTTATTTCAACAGCATGAGATACCTGAGTGGAAATGGGATAGAAACACCATGGATTTTATCACTAAGTTTCCGAGGTCAAGTAGTGGGCATGATACAATTTGGGTAATAGTTGATAGACTGACTAAGTCAACCCATTTTCTAGCCATACAAAAAGATTACAAGATGAGAAGCTGGCAAGGATTTATATTGATGAGATAGTATCAAGGCATGGAGTTCCTGTCGATCATCTCAGATTATGATGGAAGAGCTACTTCACGGTTTTTTGCAGATGTTGCAAAAGCGTTAGAAACACGACTAGATATAAGTACGGCTTATCATCCTCAAACGGATGGACAAGTGAGCAGGCCATTCAGACTTTAGAGGATATGCTAAGAGCGTGTGGGATTA
>BQNB010086343.1:0-14402 GCA_026074375.1 Tanacetum coccineum | reverse complement strand
AAGTTTGATAAACCATCTGTTGTTCGACAACCAAATGCTCAAAGGATTCCAAAACCATCAGTTTTAGGCAAACCGACTCATTTTTCAGACTCTCTTGAGAGGAAAAGTTTTTCACAAACAAAGTCAGTTCCCAAAACTAATGTTAGCAGACCACAGCTTAGGAGCACTCAAATGAAAGATAAGGTCGTGCCAAACAATAGTCAAGTGAAGGATAAGAAGACTCAAGTAGAAGACCACCATAGGATGTCTAGTCTTTCTAATAAAACAAAGTCTGTAATTGCGTGTAATGATAGTTTAAAATCCAAAACTTTAAATGTTAATGCTATGTGTGCTACTTGTGGAAAATGTTTGTTTAATTCGGATCATTATGCTTGTGTTTCTAAATTTTTGAATGACGTGAATGCTAGAGCTAAGAAGCATAATGTAGTACCTATTAGTACTAGAAAACCCAAAAGTCAAGCGAACAGATCTGTTGCAACACCCCCTAAGAAAACTGTTGCATCATACTCTACTATCCAAAAATCTAAGAGTTACTATAGGATGCTGTATGAGAAAACTAGTAAGGCATATAAATGGTGGATAGAGCAACAATGCCCATTAGGATATAAATGGGTTTCTAAGACAAAAACAAAATGGGTGCCTGTCACACCCCCAGACGGGGCCTGGACGGAATACGTGTCCGAGGGCGTGACGTCATAACAATCCGAACATAAAGCAATAAAGAACGACCACTAATCATGGACGTTTGAAAAATAGTTGTACTCGTTGCATAAAGAAAATTAATTTAAGTTTTACAACCGGTCATAAGAAAGTTAGATGTAGCGGAAGCATAACAAAGTTTGATAATGACAACGAGTATATAAATAGATAAGTCTTGAAATCGGCGAAGTCACATAGCACATAGACTCCATTTAGCATCAAGAATCAAGCCAAGCTAAGCACCTGAGAAAACATGTTTAAAACGTCAACATAATGTTGGTGAATTCATAGGTTTAAGTTAATACAAGAGTGGACCACAAGATTTCAAAACGTATGCGACTACTATAACAGATACAACATCACATAAAAGTATTTACTGTTACGCTAAGCTCATGACACCGATGCTAATAACAACAGGGCATATCATATCATGCCACATAGTATTCCTGCCCTTAACTGGTGTCCCAAACCAAAGACCACCACAACGCACATCGACATGACATATATCCGTTTGTTCTTCGTTAAGTGGAACCAAAGCAGATAGGGATAATTAGTCCCAATAGATCTATTTACGCATTCGCGCTCACTTAACCAATCCAATTGGCCATAGGTGACTAACGGTTCATGATAGTTCGGGCAATAGTGGTTTGTAAGCAAACTTAGGCAACACATAAACATGTAAAACTCACGTTAAGAACTTGTGTCCAATTTTAAAAGCAAACAATGTTTCTCACCCCAAAGTATAAAGCATTTGAAAATCGGTAAAACGTGGGGCATCAAGCACTTTTTGTCAAAAACGCAACCAGAATCCATCCAAACTTCACAATAGTGTCTAGTCTAGCCTAATCTCCGTTCACAACTAATCCACAACAAAACCACACATAAATCTAACCTAATCCCTTCATTTCTATTGTTGCAACACACTTTTCAACCCATCTCACCATAACTTATAAAACAACAAACATAATACTTCTATTTTTATAAAAGTTGTCAAGATATTTTGTCATTTCTTTTTAGAAAAGTAACACAAACACATGGACTCTTAAACTTGAACAATATTCATAAGAATAAAAGAAATGAAACAAGAGATGACCAAGAAATACTTACAAGAATGAAAAAACAAGTAGAGAATCACAAGATCTATTCCCAAAATAACTAGATCTATAAAACCCACTTATAAAATTAGAAACCCTAATTTTATAATCTTGAGAGAACCTTTGGAAATCAACCAACCAATACTTGGATATACCTTGGATAACCTTAGAAATAAGCCTAGATTACTTGGATCTTAGAGGAAATCAGCAAGAAATGAACCCTAAGAGGGTGTTTGGGTTGGGCGTGAGTATTCAAAGAAGGGAGAGAAGAGATTAAATTTTGAAGAGGCAAGAAATGATATGAGAACCCTAAGTTATGATTAGTGTGATAATATATTAGGACCAAGCGCTTGAGGTTTAGGGTTTTAGTGGACCACATGGGACTCAACCACACCATGGGTGTGTGTGTCTTGGGATTGCGAAACTAGCCACAAAGACCAAGTTGGTTTCAATTTTGAGTCATGGGTCAGAGCATGACTTACACCCGCAAAAACATAACAACGCAGCGATACACTTTGGGTGCTACTTCATAGATACCCAGCGCTAAGAATTACAAAGAACGACACTCTAATGTGTCGTTTGTAAAACAATCTCGTTGATTTTCTGAAATCAAAATAATAGTTGTCCCATAATTGCATCACCATGAAAAACTTGAATGTAAAGACTCCAATGCACATCAAATAATCCAAGCATCTAATTCACTGAGAAAAACATGCTTAAAAAGTGTCACATTAAAGTGTGTGAGTTCATATATCAGTTTTAATAAGATGTAATCCACTGTATCATCACAGTACCATGTAAAAATCCCAAAGATTTATAAAGAATGCACGACACATTTTATGTCACCAAAAATACCAATCTTGTCCCAAAGATTTATAAAGAATGCATGACACATTTTATGTCACCAAAAATACCAATCTTGTCCCAAAGATTTATAAAGAATGCATGACACATTTAATGTCACCAAAAATACCAATCTTGTCCCAAAGATTTATAAAGAATGCATGACACATTTTATGTCACCAAAAATACCAATCTTGTCCCAAAGATTTATAAAGAATGCATGACACATTTAATGTCACCAAAAATACCAATCTTTATCCCAAAGATTTATAAAGAATGCATAACACATTTTATGTCACCAAAAATACCAATCTTGTCCCAAAGATTTATAAAGAATGCAGGACCATTTATGTCACCAAAAATACCATCTTGTCCAAAGATTTATAAAAATCATGGACACATGTTTATGTCACCAAAAATACCAAACCTTGTCCCAAAGATTTAAAAAGAATGCATGACACATTAATGTCACCAAACTTACTCCAAGTATGTGTTTTTCGGGGCCCTAATAGTCCCCAACGTAATCCGCACATGTTATAAACGTTCGTCCAGTGATAGCTAATCACCCAACGGGAGTTGCAAGCCCGAATAGATCTATTTTAAAATCATTCCGTGGACATCACCTATAATGTTCTTGCCGGCGATCGCTAACACCGAACAGGATCCACACCCGAATAGATCTATTTCAATAACAATCCGCAGCTCACCCACCAAGTGATTTACAGTTCATGACGCTGTGATGTAGACTTGTATGTGCCCAATTTGGGCAGTGATATGTACTCCCGTTACCGGTGTCCCCTCCAAGAACACCCGGGCAGTAAAAATATGTACTCCCGTTACCGGTGTCCCTTCCAAGAACACCCGGGCAGTAAAAATATGTACTCCCGTTACCGGTGTCCCTTCCAAGAACACCCGGGCAGTACCGTTTTAAAAATATAGTTCAATCAGCCTAAGCTAATCCGTAGTCATTTCAAATGTAAAGTATGTATTTATGACCAAAAATGAAGTCAAATAATGTATCCCATAGCGAGCTATGCAAATAAGTATGTAAACCAATTTGTAATCAATCATGTAAATGCATTTGTAAACAAGCATGTATCCCCCTCGCGGGTTATAAAACATTCAAAAGATTGAAAAGCGAGGCTATGAAACTCACATTGATTAAAGACCACGATCAATTAATCCAAATAAATCACAACCGAATCTGCAACGATCTCGACCACGACCTATAATTATGTCGTTCGATTACAACACGTAATAAATACGACCAACGATGCGTACATCGTTACAACGAAAACATATATATATTTATATATATGTTTACATACATATATGTGATGAGAAATCCACTTGCGCGTCCTAACCTTAACACTGAGTATATTTATATATTACTAATTTTCCATTTGTACTACCGGACTAACTACAACACTACCAGTAGTAACCATTTTTATACTACCAGTACTAATGACAAAATTACTCTACCAGGAGTAACTTATATACTACCAGTAGCAATGACTATAACTACCAGGAGTAACTATAACACTACCAGTAGTAACTATAACACTACCAGGAGTAACTTAACACTACCAGGAGTAACTATAACACTACCAGTAGCAATGACTTTTATAAAGTATATTTATTTTCTAAGTCTGACCCGACTATAACGACCAACTAAATCACATTTTCACAACTCGGGTTCTAAAGAGAATTTATGCGAAACGATATTCCGAACAACTTTCCAGTTTTGTCCGAGACCCGAAACTCGACTGAAATATGAAAACGCACATCGCATCAGGTCTGATGCATGTACTAATTAACAATAGCCAGAATTTGCCCCCCTTTAAATCCCTTAGCACTCCTTTTAACTACAGAACCTCGCGGGGAAGTAAAACGACCTTCCGAACAACTTTCATGTTTCGACCGAAGGCCGAAACGGACCTCGAAAGTGCCCGAATCAGCTTTAAAATCCACAGCAGCGCCCTATTACTATGGCCGAGTTTTATATAAGGATATAATCTCGTTTTGCATAACTTCCTCGGTATTAGAGTTACAAGACGATCCCTATATGAAACGATTGATAAGCAAGCTCTACCATATTTTAAAGCCTAAAATCAGATTTACCAATTTCTCGATCCTCGTTTGGCGTGCCAAACTTTCTGCTCACAGTCCGCTAGTTACAAATCACGCCAAAATCCGTTTTTGACCCAAAATCTCATCAAAACCATATCTAATGTGCCTTATAATTTCATACTAATCCTACTTCACTATCAACAACATATTACACTAAACGCCACAAGTTTCAATGGATTTTCATCACATATAACCAAATCGATAATATAATCGAAAATCAATAAAACCAATATGAAGGAAACCTTACAATGCTATTTAAGCGATAACGGACTCGATAAATTTCTCGCCTTGCTCCTCTTGAGTATGTCGCGGCTCACCACCAACAACCGAACCAAATCAAAACTCGAACCAACCCAATATAAAAACAAATCAAACAAACCACCTCCTAGTGGCCTCTTGCTGATATCAAACCCACCAGCCAAGAGCAAAACCCAACTCAGAAACTTTCTTGTTTCATAAAACTACTTCAAATAAAACCTTGTTGCAAATCCATTTTTATTACATGGATGACTAATTTAGGACCTCCTAAACAACATTTGATAGGTAGAAAAATCAAAACACCAAGAGTGGTGGTGTTGTGTATTGCGGTCAGAAACCAAGAATAATGAAAGAAGGAAAAATGATAACTTGTATATTTATATAATAAATATCTTACAAATATCTTTTAGATATTTTGTAAAATATCTAGTTAATTTAACGCGAGCCTTAAACGCGAGCTTTGCCAAGATACCGAGAACAAATTACGCATGGTTCATAAAATGAAATTTTAATGATCATAAAGAATAATAGCGAGACACGTCGTAAATTATACGACGCTCGAAACCGATAACAACGCGCGTCAAACGTCGACTCGCGAACTCAATAATACAAAATTATCGAATCTTCTCTAAAATTTCATAAGCAAATACGAAATATTTATTAAGACAATAAAATTTTAAATTCGACACTCGCTCACTGGAAAAAAAAAAAAAAAAACTCGTAAAATAATATTTACGACATCGGGCACGCGATCGTCATACAATGACCTAAAACACGGGGTGTTATAGTCTTTCCCCGTTAAATGAGCCTTGTCCTCAAGGCTTAAGATGCGGCACTTGACGACGGTGCGGTCTTTGTGAAGAGATGGATATTTCTTTCGAATTGATCCTTGCGTTCGTCATGTAAAACTCAGGCCTCGCCTAGAGTTCCATGAACCTTAACATTGGGGTACACGCGGTCTTTTGCCTCAACCGTATGACTTCTCGATTCATGATTCCCAGCAGGTTTTCTCGCCAAACCGAAGCTTCACATCAAAGTGAAGTTTCATCAAAAGAACGCTAAAGTTCGTCGGCATAGGACTTCTCAAGTTGGATACATAAACGTATTTGTGCACACTGCACAGCTCTTGCGAACTCAAGCTTTTAAGCTATGATTCAACTTGTTCCCACATCTGAAAGTCCCAACATAGCTAGGTTTAACTTCCCCCATTGCCAAAGACGTACTTCTCGCCTTCTAAGGCGATACCTTAGCTAACTAGGTTTTCAACTCGAAGATTTTACAGGCTTACGCCTCAAACTCGCCTCGTCATCCTGATGAAAATCACGAAAAACAAATGTAACTTAACCAATAAAATCAAAAAATACAATGTCAACCGCTCTTATCATAAGAGACAAGACACGCACGGAATCATATCCGAATATAAACATAAAATCCGTCGCTCTTAAAAATAATCCTAAGACGAATGATCGCTCCAACTTAGTTGGTGATCATACAAATGAAGCGGCCTACGCTCTCAAACCATATCAAGGTATCGCAACCAAATCCGAAACAATTTCGTGGATCGGGACGAAACAAGATCCGAATCACATCATAAGATACACAATCTAAACGATACCTAAAGTATTCATTAATTCAAAAATCCAAAAATACTCATCATAACCAAAATCCAAAACATACTTCGCCCCTCCCGGTCTCATTTGAATAATGACCACCGTTGCGAAAAAATTCTAAGAGGTACTCACGACTCTATCAATTGAATTATACACAACACATATTGTCAAAAGACAAAACGAAATCAATCAAGAAAATAATTAAACATCATGAGCTTAATGCTGGATCGTCAAAAATTAAAAATTCCAACATTTCCATATGGCGACTAGCACAATCGGCTCGGTCCTATCCTAACACATTACATCCTAGATGAATTGAATCATTCAGTCGAGAAAATCACTCACATTCCTACTTCCATACCGCTCGACTTAAGACATTGGCTACTTTGGTCGTTCCTCCAGAATGGGGACGGATGTCACCATTTTTCTAGAGTCTCCAATCAAATCGCCCCTCTTTACTTAAAACCTCGAGTCGACACGTCACGGAGTAGATCACTACGCCCCAACCCGAAGTCAAGCAGCACATAGTTGGTTATTTAATCCTTGATGATAAAAGAATATCACTACTATACCACCACTACACTCAATAACGGGGAAAAGAAAAGATTTTTTCTTCACGGCCATCGGTGGATACAACAATAATAACTCACATTTGATGTAGGAGAAGTCTTCTCCATTCTTCACTTTCAACTTCCTTTACTTTGGAAACCTTATGACCCCGAGAGGATCCCTTCTCAGTGTCGGTATCAGGTTTCGTGGGTATTCCACCATTTAATAAATTTTCTCAAGACTTTCAGGTACGTTCACGTGTCCATGCTCGATGGCACTATATACCTTTTTTAATGGATTCCGGTGATATCGAGTTCCTACTCGTTCATATCGGATACCAGTAAGCCACTCATTTATAATTTCTTATTTACATAAAGAAGCGTCAATTTATGTAAGTTAAGAAATGATAAACTTTAAGGTTCGGTGATTTAAAATTATTTATTTAACGAAGAGGCGTCCAATCCTTTTCAAATAAATAAATTATAAACATCCTACTTTAATAATTCGCCGTGCAATACGCGTACTCTTCAAACCTTTAAGTAGGTTGACAGACGATGCCATGAGTTTCTACCGAGTATGTGACGAATGTTTCCAAACTCGTCTTCGGAGACAGGGAGTAAAACTACCCAAAAATATCGACCTAGAGTTCAAGATAGGCAATGAGTACACTGGTTAGAGTAAACCAGGTAAAAGTCTCGATGAACCAGTCAACATAGCAATTATCATATAAATCCTCCTATTACAAGTCCCGCCCATACAAGACTTGTAATACTTAGATTTATACATAATCCCATGTAAACAAACTGTGACGGGCTTTTGTTAACATAGCCAATATCATATCATCCTCAGATTACAAGTCCCCGCCCATAACCTGACTTGTAATACTAGCTTCATCCATAATTCAATTGTAAACACAACCTGTGACGGGCTTTGTTAACATAGCAATTATCATATCAATCCTCATATTACAAGTCCCGCCCATACAAGACTTGTAATACTTAGATTCATACATAATTTCCATGTAAACAAAAATTATACCTGGTCTTTCGTGTAATCCCCTATATAGTATCACGCTATAAAGAAAAAATAATATTCTTAGAGACCAATGTTTACCTTACAATGTCCTGAGAACGAAGTGAGACCATATGCGCAAGCTCACAATGTCCTGACATATAATTGAACCAATTGTCAACTCACAATGTCTGACGTTTATAATTGAACCATCGTGCAACTCACAAGTCGACTATAAATGAGACCATTTGAGCAACGCACAATGTCTGAAATAAATTGAACCATTGTGCAACTCACAATGTCTTAAGAAATGCTCTGGTATTTATATAATAACTTTTATATAAATAAGCGTACGATATATGCGAAAGGAATGCAAGCATATATATATTATATATATGTATGTCACGAAAGCACTTAATGCAACACGTAAATATAAGCACATAAGCAAGTAGCGTGTATGCACTTTGAAACGTTTGATGTGATGCAATTTTGTAAAAACGGTTATAGTCAAGAGGTAAAAATATCAACCCTAGTTTCTCTAAACCAGTGCTCTGATACACTCTGTAACACCCGCAAAAACATAACAACGCACGAATACCATTTGGGTGCTACTTTCATAATCACAGCGCTAGATACAAGAGAACGACCTCTAAATGCGTCATTTAAAACAATCTGTTGATTTTTGAATCAAAATAATAGTTGTCCTTAATTGCCTCACCAGAAAAACTTGAATTAAAGACTCAATCACATCAAATAATCCAAGCATCTATCACCTGAGAAAAACATGCATAAAAGTTCAACATTAAAGTTGGTGAGTTCATAATATTATTAAATATGAATGTAGACCACTTATCTTCACAGTACCAAGTAAAAATCCAAAGATTTTATAAAGATTGCACGACACATTTATTCCACCCAAAAATACCATCTTTTCCAAAGATTATAAAAGAATGCATGACCACATTTTATGTCACCAAAAATACCAATCTGTACCAAAGATTATTAAAAATGCATGACACATTTTATGTCACCAAAAGTACCAATCTGTTCCCAAAGATTTATAAAGAATGCATGACACATTTTATGTCACCAAAATACCAATCTTGTCCCAAAGATTTAAAAAGAATGCATGACACATTTTATGTCACCAAAAATACCAATCTTTCCCCCAAGATTATAAAGAATTCATGACACATTTATGTCACCAAAAATACCAATCTTGTCTCAAAGATTTATAAAGAATGCATGACACATTTTATGTCACAAAAAATACAACCAAGCATGTCCCAAAGCGATATAAAAGAACAGTCATGACACATTTTATGTCACCAAAAATATCAATCTTGTCCCAAAGATTTATAAAGAATGCATGACACATTTAATGTCACCAAACTACTCCAAGTATGTGTTTGTCGGGGGCCCTATAGTCCCAACGTGATCCGACATGTTATAACGTTCGTTCCCAGTGATAGCTAATCACCCGAACGGGGGTTGTCAATCCCGAATAGATCTATTTTATATCATTCGCGTGGACATCACGCTATAATGTTCGTTACCGGCGATCGCTAATCACCCGAACAGGGATCCACACCCGAATAGATCTATTTCATAACATTCGCGCTCACCCTCCAAGTGATTTACAGTTCATGACGCTGTGACGTAGACTTGTATGTACCCAATTTGGGCAGTGATATGTACTCCCGTTACCGGTGTCCCCTCCAAGAACACCCGGGCAGTACCGTTTTAATATGTACTC
Organism: Tanacetum coccineum; assembly: GCA_026074375.1. Taxonomy (NCBI): domain Eukaryota; kingdom Viridiplantae; phylum Streptophyta; class Magnoliopsida; order Asterales; family Asteraceae; genus Tanacetum; species Tanacetum coccineum. The sequence continues at coordinate 4,452 of BQNB010086343.1, read as the reverse complement.
CCGTTACCGGTGTCCCCTCCAAGAACACCCGGGCAATACCGTTTTAAATATGTACTCCCGTTACCGGTGTCCCCTCCAAGAACACCCGGGCAGTACCGTTTTAAAAATATAGTTCAATCAGCCTAAGCTAATCCGTAGTCATTTCAAATGTAAAGTATGCATTTATGACCAGAAATGAAGTCAAATAATGTATCCCATAGCGAGCTTATGCAAATAAGTATGTAAACAAATTTGTAATCAATCATGTAAATGCATTGTAAACAACATGTATCCCCTCGCGGGAATAAAAACATTCAAAGATTGCAAAGCGAGCTATGAAACTCACATTGATTAAAGACCACGATCAATTAATCCAAATAATCACAACCGAATCTGCAACGATCTCGACCACGACCTATAATTATGTCGTTCGATTACAACACGTAATAAATACGACCAACGATGCGTACATCGTTACAACGAAAACATATATATATTTATATATATGTTTACATACATATACGTGATGAGAAATCCACTTGCGCGTCCTAACCTTAACACTGAGTATATTTTATATATACTATTTTCCATTTGTACTACCCGACTAACTAACAACACTACAGTAGTAACCATTTTTATACTACCAGTACTAATGACAAAATTACTCTACCAGGAGTAACTTATATACTACCAGTAGCAATGACTATAGCTACCAGTAGTAACTATAACACTACCAGGAGTAACTATAACACTACCAGGAGTAACTTAACACTACCAGGAGTAACTTAACACTACCAGTAGCAATGACTTTTATAAAGTATATTTATTTTCTAAGTCTGACCCGACTATAACGACCCACTAAATCACATTTTCACAACTCGGGTTCTAAAGAGAATTTATGCGAAACGATATTCCGAACAACTTTCCAGTTTTGTCCGAGACCCGAAACTCGACTGAAATGGGTGAAAACGCACTCGCATCAGGTCTGATGCAGTGTACTAATTACCAAACAGCCAGCTTTTGCCCCCGCCTTAAGACCCGTTAGCACTCGCTTTTAGACTTAAAGAACCTCGCGGGGAAGTAAAAACAACCTTCTCGAACAACTTTTTCATGTTCGACCGAAGGCCGAAAACAGACTCGAAAGTGCCCTAATCGAAGCTTTTAAAATCCGGACAGCAAGCGCCCTATTACTAGTGCCGAGTTTTTATATTAAGGATATATATCTCGTTTTTGCCATAACTTTCTCGTTATTAGGAGTTACAAGACGATCCCTATATGGAAACGATCGTCTAAGCAAGCTCTACCATATTTCAAAGCCTAAAATCAAGATTTACCAATTTCTCGATCCTCGTTTGGCGTGCCAAACTTTCTGCTCACAGTCCGCTAGTTACAAATCACGCCCTCCCCGAGGGGGGGGGGGGGGGGGGGGGGGGGGGGGGGCGCCAAAATCCGTTTTTGACCCAAAATCTCATCAAAACTACATCTAATGTGCCTTATAATTTCATACTAATCCTACTTCACTATCAACAACATATTACACTAAACGCCGCAAGTTTCAATGGATTTTCATCACATATAACCAAATCGATAATATAATCGAAAATCAATAAAACCAATATGAAGGAAACCTTACAATGCTATTTAAGCGATAACGGACTCGATAAATTTCTCGCCTTGCTCCTCTTGAGTATGTCGCGGCTCACCACCAACAACCGAACCAAATCTATTCGAAACAAGCTCTTCAAAAACTACTTTTACGCCTAATGAAAACATTTTTAGGTCGCTCAAAATCTCAAAACAATTTCGGGACAACAAACACTTTTTGTCAAAAACGCAACCAAAATTCACCCAAACTTCACAATAGTGCCTAGTCTAGCCTAATCTCCGTTCACAACAAATCCACAACAAAACCACACATAAATCTAACCTAATCTCATCATATCTATTGTTGCAACCCACTTTTCAACTCATCTCACCATAGCTTATAAAACAACAAACATAATACTTCTATTTTTATAAAAGTTGTCAAGTTACTTTTATCATTTCTTTTTAAAAAGTAACACAAACACATGGACTCTTAAACTTGAACACTATTCATAAGAATAAAAGAAATGAAACAAGAGATGACCAAGAAAAACTTACAAGAATGAAGAAACAAGTAGAGAATCACAAGATCTATTCCCAAAATGACTAGATCTATAAAACTCACTTATAAAATTAAAAACCCTAATTTTATAATCTTAAGAAAACCTTTGAAAATCAACCAACCAATACTTGGATCTACCTTAGGAACCCTTGGAAATGAACTTAGAACACTTGGATCTTGAAAAGAATCAAAGAAAATGAAAGTGTACACCTTTGCTCGGCCGAAACTAAGCCACAAGGACCGTGGGTTCAAATTTTCTAGCTAAGGTTCAAGCAACATGGTCATAGTTCAAAATTATTAGTCAACGAGTGTAAGAATGTGTAAGTATCACATGCATGAGGTTACATGGGGAGGTTACACATGAGAGTGACACTCTCATGTGTCACTTTCTATGTTTACATGCACACATTGGTGAATGTTTCAAAATAATATGCTATATCTTTAATTTAGGATGCAAGGTGACATTTGTTGTAGTTTAGGCGTCCAACTTGGCTAAGACATGGAGGTGAACGAAAATTTAACATTACAATGCTTGTCGGATGATAACTCGAGTTTATGCAAAAAGATTTCGGGTTTCCGGGGTTCCGTTTGGTCAAAAACGCGAAAAACGCAATTTAAAAGATAAAACCCTAAAATTAATACCAGAAGTGATTAAAAATCACGAAACACTTAGAAAAGTTAAAATATCTCATATAAGGCCTAAATTTATTAATAACCGATACCGGGACGCGCCCGATGACGTTTTTTAGATTTACGCGGTTTAACTTCCCGGTAAACTGTCAGATTCAAACGTAACATGAAAAAGTTAAAGATAATAATCAGAAAGGTTTAAAATGTTGACCTGAAACTTACGAGGTGTAACATCCTTTCCCTGTTAAAAGAGCTTTGTCCTTAAAGCTTAGGATGTAGCTTGAGATGCGGACTCAGGGTTAGCAAAAAGATGAGGGTACTTTTTCTGCATTTGGTCTTCGCGCTCCCAAGTATAATCTGGACCTCTTCTTGAATTCCAACGGGCCTTTACGATTGGAATGCGACTATGCTTCAAACGTTTAACTTCGCGGTCCATAATTTCAATCGGTTCTTCAATGAAATTGAGCTTGTCGTCGACGTAGATTTTGTCCAACGAAATAGCGAGTGGTTCGTCGGATAAGCACTTCTGAAGGTTTGAGACGTGAAAAGTACTATGAACACGGCTCAGTTTCTCAGGTAACTCAAGTCGATATGCAACCATTCCAACTTTGGCGAGAATCTTAAAAGGTCTAATATAACGAGGGTTCAGCTTTCCATGTTTGCCGAAACGTATCACTCCTTTCCAGGGCGATACTTTCAACATAACCTTATCTCCAACTTAAAACTCCAATGGCTTACGTCTCTTATCATTGTAGCTCCTTTGTCGATCACGTGAAGCTTATAGACGATGCTTGATTTGGATGATCTTCTCTGTTGTTTCACGAACAATTTCTGGGCCAGTAAGCTGAGCGCCTCCTACCTCAGCCCAACAGATAGGTAACCGACACTTGCGACCATACAACGCCTTAAAAGGTGCAACTTTAATACTTGTATGATATCTGTTGTTGTAGGAGAACTCTATCAATGGTAGATGTCTGTCCCATCCCTTTCCGAAGTCCATCACACATGCTCATAGCATGTCTTCTAACGTTTAGATGGTCCTCTCACTTTGACCATCTATTTGTGGGTGGTAAGCCGTACTCATATCCAATTGAGTACCTAGGGCTTCGTTCAACGATTTCCAGAAATGAGACGTAAACTTACTATCTCGATCAAAAATAATCGAAACTGGCTCTCCATGTCTCGAGATTACTTCCTTAAAGTATTGTCTCGTCAACTTCTCCATTGAGTCAATTTCCTTCATTGGTAAGAAATGAGTAGACTTTGTGAGTCTCTCTACAATTACCCAAATTGTATCTTGACCAGACGTCGTCTTAGGTAACTTAGTAACGAAATCCATAGTAATGTTCTCTTATTTCCATATTGGGATTATGGATTGAACCAACAAATCGGATGGTTTTTGGTATTCTACTTTAACCTTTGCACAAGTCATGCATTTACTGACATACGTGGCAATTTTTGCTTTCATGTTATTTTGTAATAGTTAGTATTCCTTCTGGTAGAATACTTATAGTTCCTGCTGACAGGTATGTAGTTCCTGCTGGTAGAGTTATTATATCGTTCCTACTGTTAGTACAATTGGGTTCCTACTGGTAGCATAGTTCATGCTGGTAGCATAGTTCATGCTGTCAGTAGTAATAGTCAACCCGTATATTTAGTAGTTAGTTAAGAATAATTGATTATGATGAGATATATTA
>BQNB010086341.1:0-26813 GCA_026074375.1 Tanacetum coccineum | reverse complement strand
AGAAAAAGTTATTGCATATGCATCCCGACAACTCAAGCCTCATGAAAAGAACTATACCACATACGACCTCGAATTAGGAGCAGTAGTGTTCACTCTTAAAATTTGGAGACACTATATGTATGGCACAAAGTCTACCATGTTCACTGATCATAAAAGTCTTCAACATATCCTTGATCAAAAAAAGTTGAACATGAGACAACGCCGTTAGTTAGAATTGCTTGCAGATTACGATTATGAGATTCGCTACCATCTTGGAAAGGCAAATATTGTAGCAGATTCCTTAAGCCGGAAGGAACGAATTAATCCACTCTGAGTTAGAGCATTAGTCATGACCCTTCACCCAAAATTACCATCACAAATCCTCGAAGCCCAAACTGAGGCGATCAAAGAAGAGAACATCAAAGCAGAGAACCAACGAGGAATGGACAAAGCATTTGAAGTACGTCCTGATGGAACTCGTTGTATCAAGAATCGAAGTTGGTTACCACTCTTTGGTAATTTGAGGGACTTAATCATGCATGAATCCCATAAATCGAAGTATTCCATCCACCTAGGTTCTGACAAGATTTATCAGGATCTAAAGAAACTATATTGGTAGCCTATCATGAAGGCAATCATCGTTGAGTATGTTGGCAAGTGTTTAACATGCGCTAGAGTTAAAGCAGAATGTTAGAAGCCATCCGGCTTACTGATACAACTAGAGATTCCTACATGGAAATGGGAAAGAATAATGATGGGCTTCGTTACAAAACTACCCAAAACGTCAAACGGACATGAAACAATTTAGGTCATTGTAGACCGCCTTACCAAATCAGCACATTTTATTCCCACCAGAGCAACAGATAGTATGGAAACCCTTACAAGGTGGTATATAAAGGAGATAGTCTCACGGCATAGAGTGCCGATATCTATCATCTCAGATCATGACAGTCATTTCACATCCAGATTTTGGCAGTCAATGCAGAGTGCTTTAGGTACTCAATTAAACATGAGTATGACATATCACCCTGAGATAGATGGACAAAGTGAAAGAACCATCTAAACACTCGAAGATATTCTTCGAGCCTGTGTTATAGATTTTGGAAAAGGATGGGAAAGACACTTACCATTGGTAGAATTTTCTTACAATAACAGTTATCATGCCAGTATTAAGGCAACACCATTTGAGGTACTTTATCGTCGAAAGTGCAAATCACCTGTCTGCTGGGCCGAAGTTGGAGATGTTCAACTCACAGGACCAAAGATAATCCATGAAACCACCAAAAAGATAGTACAAATCCGACAACGCTTGCAAGCTGCAAGAGACCGGCAAAGGAGTTATGCCAATGTAAGGCGAAAGCCTTTGGAATTCCAAGTTGGAGATCGTGTTATGTTAACATTGTCACCTCGAAAAGGTGTCATTAGATTCAAAAAGCGAGGAAAGCTTAACCCCCAGTACATTGGACCATTTAAGATCCTTAAAAGGGTTGGACCAGTGGCATACACACTTGAGCTTCCTGAAGAACTCAGTAATGTCCACAGTACCTTCCACGTTTCTAATTTTAAAAAATGCCTATCTGACGAATCGCACATCATTCCAATGAAAGAGCTTCGGCTCGATGACAAACTCAACTTTGTGGAAGAACTAATAGAAATTATGGATCAAGAAGTCAAGTAACTGAGATAAAGTCGCATCCCTATAGTCAAAGTAAGATGGAACTCAAAAAGAGGACCAAAATTTACATGGGAACGCGAAGATCAAATTCGTGCTAAATATCCGCATCTATTTCCAAACATCACTCCATCATCCAACTAAATCTTAGGACGAGATTTCTTTTAAGGTTGAGAGACTATAATAACCCATAATTTTCATCAATGTAATTATCCATCTATTAAATTAGATGCAATTTTTCCTCAATGTAATTTCCATCTATTAAGTTAGATGCAACAATTTTCATGGAATATTTTTGCTTTATTCCATCCATAATGTAACGTAACTTACATAATCAAAAGTAAACGAGCTCACGCAACCTACCAATCCCAATTTCATCAACATTTATATCTACTAAACGTTATAACATGTCAAGCAATATGTTTTAATCACCATTTTCCGATATGTTATCTATTTAACGTACTTTCCATAACGTTATATCAAAACGGACTTTAAACGTTAACGTTTATATCAAACCCTAATTATATGTAATGTTTACTTACAAAATAAATGTACAAGCTTTTACGGCATATGTACAAGGTTACAATGCATAACTTTTGAATAACTTTTCCCTACTAAATCAATGTACAACTCATTTAAGCCCAAAGTACAATCTAATAAAGCATAGAATTCAAATAAGCTCATTTCCCTCTAATTTTCTTAAGGAATTTCATACCATCTTTTAGGCATGAGTTACAACTTCCCTAAGTACCATATTTAAACATTCTTTCCCTCCATTTCAGCCCCTACTCGTCTTAAAAACTAAAACCCTAACCCGAAAACCCTAATGAACCCGTCACCCCCTAACTAGCTCGAACTAAGTTTAAACCAAGCAACCACCCTTCTCCATGACACACCACCTTGCTAGCCTCCTTTCACCTACTTTTCACCACCTTGTCACCACCAAGCAACCACCCTACCATCTCCATGACCACCCTTGCTCACCAAGTAAAACCCTTGTCACCTCCTTTGATTTTCGAACCATCTCTACCATCCTACACCTCTTCATACTACTTTCCTAGCTTCCAGTAGTCACTACTAGCCCTCCTTAGTCATGTTAGCTAGTCCTTGGCCACTACAGCAAGTAAACTTGGTCACCACTCTTTCTTTTACCTTATATATATACACGCTTACATGTACACCCTTAAAATTCATTACTAAGTTTCATACTACTTCAAAATCATGTTCTAACCAAGCCATAGAAGAGAAAAAAGGAAAGTATAAGCTATTTAGAAGCCAAGGTTAAGAAGAAAGAAGCTCTTGATTCATCTCATAAAGTCTTCGGCTTATAAATTGCTCATTTCGACCCATTTCATAAATTAGTGTACTAGTAAGCCTTTTTCACTCATTCAATAAGCTCTTGTACTGTTTTAGATTATATATCTGCTCTTATACGTCCTTATGATCTCATGAAATCAGCCCTTAAACCCTAAAGCTTACTTATTTGGTTTTCCTAAACCAAAGGCACTCTAAAAGCCCTAAAAAGCTATTTTCATGAACCTAATAAGCTATAAGCCATAATTTGATTTAATAAGCTATTCTAATAAGCTAATCTATCATTTTTATAAGCTTAAAAACTAATCCTAAAATACCTAACCCATCGGGTTAATGTTTTTAAACCGAACGTGCCCATTTTAGGTTTTTAAGCTCATAAGTTCTTTTCATAAGCTACAAGCCTGTAAAACTTACTTATTTTAGCTTATAGTAATAAGCTATAAGCTGCAAAACTAAGTTGGATTTGAAAAATACAAAGTATATGGTATTTGGACTAAAAACGCAAAACATTTCATGCATAGGGGTATATATTGTAACTTTTGAAATTATTAAACTTTTGGGCCAAAAATGTAATTATCCAAAAGTTAAACTTTAGGGGTTTGTTTTTCCATACTTTAAAGTTAAGGTTTAAATGTTTTAAAATCATATATAAAGGGATTAAATTATAAAATATATATATACCAAGGGTATATATTGTCATTTTTATATTCTCAAGGGTATAAAATGTAATATTTTTATATTAATTACACAAATATATTTAAATAATATAAGACTCGATTTTATTAAAACCCGACACATTTATTGTTATCATTCATCGATCGAAACATTATAAAACAATTATGTTATATATTTAACATAATTTATCATCTACTAGCTTTCGAAGAAACTTAAAATGATAAAATCTTATCATTTAACTATAACGTATCACGTTACTAGGGAGTTTCATGTGAGGGGTTTTCATTTGGGTAGAAGTTTTGATGAGTTACTGGATTTACTATTTAAAGTATCCTAGCTCCTCAAATGTTTACTACATGACCTCTGGATTATGATAGCCTGAATAGTGATACGATGTTTTCATAAGTTAATAAGCCAAATGAATAATTACGTTAAACTTATTGAAATAAAGTTTTGAAACAATCAAACTAAGACTTGACATATTACCCCAGGTTGTGTGACGAGGCTGTTTACTTCTATTTGAATTAAATTTCAAATCAATCAACTACCTTATCAAGGTGAGTTCATAGTCCTACCTTTACATGTTTTCTAAACTCCGTGGGTAGATACATGCTATAACCATGAATACAAGTGTTTTCAACTGTATGCTATCCTAATATATTATTGTCTAAGTACCTTCATTTGCGATAAGGCCCCACTATCATGAACCTTTAATTACTTGTAACCAAACGTACTGGTTGAGTAAGCGTGAATGCCGTGAATAGATTTATTGGGACTGAACTTTCCTGTCCAGGTTCTGGTACATACATGGCCAGCGGACGCATATCATTTGAGGAACTCCAGGTGTTTGGAAAAGCACCCGCTGGGGCAATATCTTGTGAATATCTTAAGGTTTTGGTGTCATGAGCTTAGTGCAATAATATAATATTATTTACCATGATAATTGTATTCATTGCAATTATTACTATTACATTGACTTGTATTTAACAATTACATTTCAAACACTATGAATTTCACTTAACTGTTGTGTTGACCCTTTTAGCATGTTTATCTCAGGTAATTGAGCAATCTATGGCACAGAGTGACATTGGACTTGAGGACGTCCAAACTTGTTATCATTCAAACTTTAGGTTTTCAATGTATTTTGGGACCTCTGTTTGGAAAACTCTGATAATTATTGAATGATAACTAAATTTTCCAAAACGTCTCTTTTAAGTCATTTTCTATGATTATGACTGTTGATTCATGAAGTAATACCCCAAATTAGCTTCCACTGCTATATGTCAAATAAGGGGGTGTTACATAATGAAACTTGCAATTCTACACACAATGAAAAAAACCATAAATTTTGAAAACATAAAAATGTATATAAGAAATAACAAAATAAAAAGTACTTCATGACAGTTATGATAATGCACAGTCCATATCGTCGGATTTCAACTGCAACCTGCCCAAAAGAACAACAAACGGCCTACGTCTTTAGAAAACAATAAAAAAACCAACGCATCCTACAAACGCCAAAAAATGCACACCGCCGACATTATACTAAAACACGTACCTCCGCTAATGGCACTGCCCGTGTCAACACCTCATGCGTTTTAAACAATCGCAATAAAACAACAAGAATTTAAACCATGAAACATATTGTAATCAAATTAACAGCAAAATCAGAGCATGCAAAAACCATATCTAAATTATATTTGAAAAAATATACCAAAACCACGACATGCAACAACTTCATTTTTAGATGCACATAAAAACAACAAAAACACAACATGCATCAACTTTATCCTAACCATCAATCGTAGTGAAGAACCCTAACATCCAATGACAAACTTTTTATTAAAAACAACAACAACAACAACATCAGCAACAGCAGCAACAACAACAACAACAGCAGCAACAACAACAACAACAACAACAACAACAACAACAACACCACCACCAGCAGCAGCAACAACGGCAACAACAACAACAACAAACATGCCCTTAATATGACAACCACGATCAACGATACAGCTGGAAATGCAATAACCAAAATCGGGCCTTCAAGCTGCAAAAACTTAAACAAATCACCTAAAAACAAAAGCAATTTCAAATACCACATGTAATACTCCATTTCCAAAACCTGAGACGCTTAATCATAAACAAACTTACCCGAAAAACAACAACAACAAAAACATATCATTAATCTGTGAACCACAATTAACATTATTAAGACCGCTCGAAATCTTCAAAAGAGAAAGCTAAAAGAATAACTTGCACCTATATATTTAAAATCACTAAACCACCAAACAACCACTATGTGTATATTTTGGGAGAGAACGAAATACATAAAGTCACTAAAGAAGAGTATTAAGCATACTTCCCCGATCCTTAATTTGTGTCGAAACAGACCAGTAAATAAGAACCAAAAACACCAAATAGCCCAACTAATAACCCACTAAACCCAAACAACCAGCATCAACTCAAAACGACCCATATTAATGACAAAACAACGTCGTACGCATGCCTGATATATAATAAGTACATGCAAGGTTTAGATATTGGTATCTCGATACTTGTGGCCCTTGATAATATGTTGTTAAATTTAATCTCCTTTTTATAACTTTATAAAAATTTAGCAGTACGCTTCATAAAGTGTGTTGTTTTAATATTAAAAAAACATTGTACAGGTTTCTTAACAGAAATTTAATATTATAAAAAAAACTTACAAAACACACACTCAAATTATATGAGAAGTTACTAAAACGACCTCGAACTTTAACCTATTTACGACTTCTATATAAAAACTTACAAAACACACCCTCAAACTATACGAGAAGTTACTAAAACGACCTCGAACTTTTACCTATTTACAACTTTTTTAAATAACAAACTTTATTTATCAAATATGAAACGTATATCTATCGATTCATTCATAAAAAAAATGTCATAATTCAAAGAGTTGTAAAATATGCATGACCATTTCAACCCCCAAATAGTCACAAAAACGTACGTATGAACGTTGAACCGCAATTGTTCAAAGCAGGTATGATATTTATATATATCACCAAAATGTTTCAAGTATGTATTGCCACTTTATTCAAGGCACAGTAAATATCCATGTGAGTATAAAAACAATGAATGATTACAATTTCTCTAGGTTAATATGAAACTGCGACGTAGACTTGTATGTATGCCACTTTATTCAAGGCACAATAAGAGTTCATGTGTATGTGTCGTTGGCCCTGTAGGCCCAACCAATCGTGTTCCGACATGTTATAACGTTTGTTTGACCAGTGATAGTAATGATAGCTAACCTACCGGAATGAGTTTCGTTTGCCCAGTGATAGTTAAAATCACCCGAATGATTACGTTTGACCAGTGATTGTCAATCACCGAAACAGGGCTTTTGGTCACACCCGAATAGACTCTATTTCATAACATTTTGAGCTCACCTCCATGTGATTGTACAGTTCATGAACTTAGCTAATCCGTAATCATTTCCAAAGTAAAGTATGTATTCGCGACCAAAAGTGAATTAAATTAATGTATCCCATACCGAGCTATGCAAATAAGTATGTAAACCCAACATGTATCAACCATGTAAATGCATTTGTAAACAAGCATGTTCTCACTCTAAAAATGTATGCAAAACATGTAAAACGTGGGGCTATAAACTCACATTGATGATGAAGAACGATTGGCTGGAATGTACACATTGAGTACAAGACAAAACAGAAACTGGAACGGCTCGACCAAGAAGTTGCAGCTTAACTTAACTGCTAAGTTCCACTAGCCTAGGATAACGAATTTGGGTTTCCCGATGGATAGTCACCTCAACGCGACACGTTGATAAAAGATTTAGATTTCAAGTTGTAGTAGTTTGGTGGTTGGTTAAATAAAATAAATCGAAAGTAAACGCAAAGTGTGTAATATATTACCTATATAATCACTTATGAAAATATAACAATTATATAACTCATACCGTGGAATTTTATGACAAAGACAATACAATCAAGGATTAATATCAATGTTATAATCTTTGCAAGTATTATATAAGAAGTGTGAGTAAATAATTAAACCAAACAGTTTGACATGTTTTCGGAAATCACCACTTAATTAAATAAAAGTTCTTGTATAAAAGTAAACACATGTTTAAAGTCTTTACTTTGTCCATTAATCGGGAATTATAAAATAATATTTTATAATTTTAGTATTCGTTTCCTCGACGTGTCTTGTTAAATAGTTGTCCCAATTTACAAAAGTGTAGTACTCTCGTTCGTTTAGTGGTTTATGGTATATTTTACAAATTAACGATCTTAAGAATATAACTTCATCTTTTAGCGGTTTTTCTAAAGATAATAGAATTTGTAACGTAATTTATTAAGAACTTGTTATTATATAATGTCGTCATGACCTTTTCGTTTAAACCACATTTTCCATTTTAATGAAATTCAATCCATGTTGCAAATTTTACTCGCGTTTCAATGTTTCAAACACCCGCGTGTTTTAGTTATAATATATATATATATATATATATATATATTTTTATATATATATATTTATAGTATTTATTTATTATTATTATATGTTAATATATCTAAATCTAAACAAAAGAATAAATATCATATTTATTGAACCATTTTAAACAGCCCAATATATATCCGGTTTTATATTTAAGATTTTATCGATATAGATTTATGGGATTTATATTAACCCAAACGCACCCCTTGTTGTCAAAACCAAACGCACCCTTGCTACGTTTTATCAAACCAAACGCATCTTGTTGCATGTTTATGAATAAATCAAACGCACCCTTGCTGGTGCCTAATAAACCAACGCTCCTTTGGATTTACACAGCCAAATGTACCCTCTTTCGTTTATACAAAACAAACGCATCCTTTCGTTCTATATAAAACCATCGTCCTTATTCGCGGAACAAAAAAACCAACGCACCCTAGTCGGTCATAAACACGAACCAAACGCACTCGTGGTGCGGTTATAAAAACCAAACACAGCCTAGCTGCTGAACCACCGAAACAAACACCCTTTTGTGGTTATATAAAAACTTTTATTATATATGGCCGGAAAAGAGAGAGAAAAGGAGGTGTACATATGTGTGTGTTATATGTAAAAAAAATGAATAAACTTTTATATATATAATAAAAGTTTTCAAAAAAATTGATAAGTGTTTAATAGTATAGGGTTTATTGTGTAAATATTTTCACAGGGACCAAACGTGTAATTTTTGTTAGTTTATGGTTCGGGGCTCGTTTGGACTACTTAACGGACGATTCAAAATACGAAACTGGCGCCATTGCGTTCGGAATAATTTTTCCTATAAAAATGAGTATTCATTTGATAATATTTCATAAATATTTTTATAACATTTATAAAAATATTTGTTATTTATTTGGGAATCCGGTTATGCCTTGTCCGAAAAAAAATTAAATTTTAACTCGAATATTCACGTCATCAACAAACGCTTTTGAATAAAATATTAAATGATTTTATTTAGTATTTTTATTAAATAATCAGTGATAATTAAATATAAATTTAATTATTTTTGTGTCGGTACGTGTTGGGCGCGGTTTCTAAAACCTTGTGAGGGTATTTTAGTCACTTTCTGTTTGTTTTCGGGTCTCGGGCAAAACTAAAAAGTTGTCAGAAATATCGTTTTACATTAAATTGCTTTAGAGTCCGAGTTGTGAAAACGTAATTTAGTTGGTCGTTTTTGACAAGTCAGCTTAGGACTAACATATATCTTTTTCGTTTTCAAGTCAAATAAGTTAAAAATAACTTTGCACATGAGAAATGCGTAATAATAAATATGATTTATTATTTAACTATGTTCCGAAAAATTACCAGTTACGCGGTAATCGATTTTTATGTGACAATAAAGACAAAAGTCAAAAAGTCAAGTCAGACCCAAAAAGTTAAGGGTAAAATAGTCATTTAAAATTCCGAAAATTACCGGATGTTACAAAATATAAATAAATTGATAGATTTAACCTCGCTTCAAGTGTTCGACACCCTACTTACCACGAATCTACCACCGACCGGGTACACTGCCCGTTAAAGTGTTATTTTTTGTTAAGTCGGTAAAATATAAATTTAAAACTTGAATCATAAAAATATACACCACACAACGACACATCAAGTTTTTGGCGCCGCTGCCGGGGAGTGAAAATTAATCTTGATTTTTATTTTATATTTTGGTTTTAACATTAGATTAGATCTAACCCTTAGGAGTATTGTAAATTAGATTAGTGTATATTCTTCTATATTTTGTATATTTTGTATTTTAGTTTGTTTAATTATTTGCTTGTATAATTGTGTGTTTAATTTAATTGTTTTCGTATTACACTGTTCTGGTAGATAACTCGATACGACGTATCCACTTCCATCGGATACGGCGTATCCAACTTTCTGTCAAATACAGCATATTCATTCAACAGATTAGTATGGCGTATTCACTTCTATTGGATACGGCGTATCGATCATCTGGAACATAATCAGAATCTTAGTTTTTCGTATTTGATTTTTGTGCTAAAAATTTTTCTACCTTTCTTCAGAGCAAATCCTGCTGATATTTTTACCCTTGTTACAGGAAGAACTTATCAAAGCTAGTTGATTGAAGAAGGAACTACAAGAAGTCATGGTTGAACCAATTATATATGATAACATGGAAAAAGCTCCAACTAAATCAAATCTTTCCATCACCAGTAACGACATAAACATTGAACTCAACAAGGAATTTTTGGTGGAATTAAGAAAGAACATATATCACGGAACGTATAATGAAGATGTGGTGGATCACAATGCTAAGGTACTTAAAATGGTTGATTTTATTTACAATCCTGGTGTGGATTCTCATCAACTATGAATGAAAGTCTTTCCTCTCTCGTTGGCTGATGATGCTAAAGAATGGTGGATTAGTAAGGGAGATTGAAAAATCACCACCCTGGGAGGAACTTGTTGTGAGACGTTCTTTGGTAGTATTTTTATCTCCAATCATTTGATGGAGAAAATGAAATATTGGACGAAGGAAATAACTAAGGGATTGATCCGCTTGAATTCTTATCAAACGTAAACACGACATTCAAAAATCATAAGAAAATTAATGAAAGAACTAAAAAAGTATTGTTCCATGCTTGGATGAATGGGAATTGGAATAAGAGATGAATGGATGATAGCATCTTGAGTAGTAACAATACTACTGACTCATTCTTAAAACCTTATCTGATAACACGTGGAAAGAGCGACACCGAAAAAGAAGATGAACAAAGTCAGACAAAGCGCAAATATAGCAATACATCCAATCCTATTGATGAGCAACCTAACAAAAGAATGTACAAAGCAGAAAAGTTTGAATCTATCAAGTACTCGCTTGGACCCAATGAAGAATATATTGCTATAAGAGGATATGAATTTGATATTTGGGAGAGAAACAAAGATAATTTGTCCATAATTTACCAAGATATTTTCAGAAAAAGAACGAAGGATGGAAGGTTACGCGCACCGAAAGAGGAGCTGAAGAAAAGTCTAACATAAAGACTTCGCTATAAACAAAAGTGCTTCCCGGGAGACAACCCGGAATGTTATTTAATTTTATCGAGTCTGTCTTCCCAGACATCAATACGTCGTATCCGCTTCATACCATACGGCGTATTAAATGTCGGGATGTTATCAGTCTTTACTTTCTATGCACTTTAAAAACATTATTGTCAGTTATGTCAATACGGCGTATTCATGCACATGATACGGCGTATTAAACAGACTGACCTGTATTTAGCTACTTTTTACAGGTTTCTCAATACGACGTATTCTAGTTTATCGGGTTTAAGGCTTTATCGATTCTGTACAGTTTTGTATAGTTTAGTTTAAATTTACCGTAGGTACCAAGATAGGAATGCACACATTTTTCTTATGTTTTATACAGGACCTTGGAAGCAAAGAAATATCGACGAATATTGGTGGAGAATTTACAAAGCTGGAAATCTTGAAGTGTTGGAGTCTTGAAACTTTAAGGCGGCTGTTCAACACACAATCTTGCTAATAAACTCAACATGGAGAATCTACCAAGCAAATATCAAGGGAGTTTCTCATTCTAATTCTTTTAATTTCGTTATTTAATGTTTTATCTATACAATGAGGACGTTGTATAATTGAAGTAGGGGATGGAATTATAATGTTTACTTGTCCTATTTTTCACACTAAAATGCTTAAATTATGCTCAAATTTAAAAAAAATTCAAGCATACTTTTATGAAATTACTTGTTACATAACCCGCACAATAACCCTTGTTAGATATTGTGGGGATTTAACCTTATCCGTTTCTAAATGTTTACCAAATTCCACAAAAATATGAGTGTGTCGGTTGTTGTTTGTAGGGCTTTAGTTACATGGTTGTATATCTATTCGAGACCGCAGTGATAAGTACTATGGATTTAGATAGAGTAACTTGTTTAAATTGGTAAATTTTAGGATTACACCTAAATCACCTTTACATGTTGCTTATTATCTAACTATACTGGTTAGTTAACCCTCGTATAAAACCCTTTTGTTTACTCTCACTTTAAGAGTAAGATACCCCTAGAACAACCCGTAGAGCTAATCCTTTAGGAACTACACCAATTATTTGTTTCGTTACTATAGGGATTAAAAGTCTTCTTTATGTTATTTGAATTATTGCTGCTCATGTTTGTGTTAATGCTGCTCAGCTGGATTGAGTGTTGCTCAAGAACTTCAAAGAAAATATGTTAAGTGTTTACTACTGCTAGTACAAAGTTACTATTGCTAGTGAATATTAGTACTGCTAGTACAAAGTTACTACTGCTAGTGAATGTTAGTACTGCTAGTACAAAGTTACTACTACTAGTAAATATTAGTACTGCTCAAGGTTATGACTGCTCAGAGATAAGTAATGCTGCTGAGGTCTATAAGTTAGTACCGTTTTGTTGTTAGTACTGCTTATATGATATGTATTAAGTTATTTATTTATAGAAAAGATTATGGATACTCAGGAAAGTATTGTAAGCCGACTAGGGCTCCTTGGTGTATAAAAGGAGGTCCTAGGGCATAGAGTTTGACATATTATCTTTTTATCAATTTTCATAGCTTCAAGGTTTTTGTAACCCTAATACTTTGAGAGTATTCGTATTATTATCATTAATAATATTAGAGCTTATTTGTTGAATTGTATGTTTATTAATGTTTCATTGATAATTCTTTTTAATATTAAAGACTAGATTCCGCATAATCTTTAATACATTCAAACATAGTTTCTATTATAGTTGTGTTAGATTTATCTAATATAACTAAACCTTAAACAAGTTTAAGGAATTCGATCTATTGAAGTGGGATCAACAAGTAGTATCAGAGCTTGTTGAGAAGACTTGGATTTCTTGTGTTGAATAGATGTTTTCAAATCCCACTACTAAACAAGTGGTATTAGAGCTTGTTGAGAAGCAGTGAATAAGAAGAACCTGTTTTTGCTAAAGATATGGATCAAGATTCTACACACATGGTGGCTGCATCCAAAGTTCCCATGCTCAAACCTGGTGAGTATGAGATATGAAGGATGAGGATTGAACAATATATCCAGATGATAGACTATGCACTATGGGAAGTCATAGAGAATGGTGCAACCTTGCTAAAAACAAAAATTGTGGAAGGAGTTATGCAGAGATGCCTATTACAACTGCTAAAGAAAAGGCTCACAGAAGATTAGAGGTGAAAGCTAGAAGTACTTTAATGATGGTCATTCCCAATGAACATCAGTTAAAGTTTAACTCTATTAAGGATGCTAAGAAGTTGCTGGAAGCTATTGAAAAGAGATTTGGTGGGAATGCAGCTACAAGAAAGACTCAAAGGAATCTCTTTTAAGCAGCTATGTGAAAACTATACTGCTCTAGATAAGCGTGCTTGATCAAACTTTTGACAGGCTTCAAAAGCTTGTGAGTCAGTTGGAACTTTTGGATGAAAACCTTTCACAATACAATGTTAATCAAAAGTTATTAAGAAGTTTGTCACCTGAGTAGAACACACATGCTGTTGTGTGGAGGAATAAAGCTGATTTGGATACAATGAGCATGGATGATCTCTACAACAACCTCAAGGTGTATGAACCAAAAGTTAAAGGGATGTCTAGCTTAAGTTCAAGAACACAGAACATGGCTTTTGTGTCCTCTTCAAATAACAACACTAGCAACACTAATGAAGCAGTTAATACTGCTCATGGAGTTTCTACTGCTAGCACTCAAGTTAATGCTGCTAACTCTACCAATATTGATAACTTGATTGATGCTGTTATTTGTGCATTCTTTGCTAGTCAACCAAATAGTACTCAACTTGTACATGAGGACTTGCAACAAATCCATCCATATGATATGGAAGAGATGGATTTGAGAGTGGCAAATGGTCATGTTGACTCATGAATCTATGAGTGCAAGAAGGTTTTTGAAGAATACAGGAAGGAAGCTTACTGTTAATGACAATGAGACTATTAGATTTGATAAGTCTAAAGTGGAGTGCTACAACTTCCACAAGAGGGGACATTTTGCTAAGAAGTGTAGAGCTCCAAGAAATCAAGACAACAAGAACAAGGACAATTTCCAAAGTAACGGTGTTTGCTGTTGGAAAATCTACTTCCATTCTTTGGAGTGTCTGTGATGGTCTTGGTGGGGATATGACTCGGAGTGATAAGTAGAAGAAGGCTTAATTATGCAACTCTGGCTTGACTTATCTTCAAGTCCTGAGTCAGAGGTATCCAATGACTCTATTTGTTCAAAATCTTGTTTGGAAACTGTTGAACTTCTTAAATCTCAAAATGATCAAATATTAAAAGATTTAAAGAAATCTGAGTTAATAGGTTTTTCTAGGTTATAAGACAGGTTTAGAGTCAGTGGAAGAAAAACTTGAAGTTTATAAAGAAAATAAAGTTTCTATTTATTTAATAGATATCTAAGAAACCTTAAAATGTGAACTTTCATTATAGGAGATTTGGCTATCAGGAGAGCTTAGGCAGAAGCTTGGAATAGTTCAAAAAGAAAAAAGATGGCCATTCACAAAAATGTAGATAAATTTTTAAACTTGCATCTAAAAGTTTAAACAAGATATAGAGTGTCAGATAGTTGACAATTGCAAGAAAGGTTTAGGCTATGAAAATTATAATGCAGTTCCACCTAGCTACACAATAAATTTCATGCCTCCAACACCTGACTTGTCTTTTACTGGATTATATGATTTTGTTAATGAGTCTGTAGTTGAGAACTGGAAAGCTATGTCTAGTGAAAAAGAGCCTAAAGTAGTTCGTAAGTATAATGATGCCCCAAGTATTGAAGAATGGGTGTCAGATGACGAGGAAGGGGATGTGTCTCAGCCTAAAACTAAAAAGAAAATTGTTAGGCCTAGTATTGTTAAGAAAGAGTTTGTTAAATCTAAACAACAAGAAAAAACTGCTAGGAAAACTGTTAAACAAGTTGAGCAATTTAGGCAAAACACTCACAGTCCAAGAGGAAATCAAAGAAATTAGAACAACATGAAGTCTTAAAAACTTGGAAGCAATTTTGAGATGTTTAATAAGGCCTGTTATGTGTGTGGAAGCTTTGATCATTTATAGGTTAATTGCAATTACCATCAAAAACAGTTTCAAAATCAAAGGATGGTAAAACCTATTTGGAACAATGCTCAAAGGATGAATCATCAAAAATTTGCTAAAAAGACTCACCCCTGTGCTAAAAAGAATTTAGTTCCAAGAGCAATACTAATAAAGTCTGGTTTAGTATCAGTTAATACTGCTAGACAAGTTAATACTGCTCACTCAAAAATAACAGTGAATGCTGCTAGACCAATGTCATATCTTTTTAAAACAAAACATTCAACTGTTAAGAGGCCCATTCATAAGAACACATCATTTAAAAACAATAATATTGATCAAAGGGTTAATATTGTTAGGGGTAAAAATTTTAATACTGCTAGGCTAAAAGCAGTAGTTAATGCTGTTAAGGGAAATAATTTTAATGTTGTTAAGACCTCAACTTGTTGGGTTTGGAAACCAAAGCATAAAGTTTTAGACCA
Source organism: Tanacetum coccineum (assembly GCA_026074375.1). Lineage (NCBI taxonomy): Eukaryota > Viridiplantae > Streptophyta > Magnoliopsida > Asterales > Asteraceae > Tanacetum > Tanacetum coccineum. Next base: position 11,107 of record BQNB010086341.1, on the reverse strand, counting down.
TGTTTCTAACACAAACAGTTGAATCAATTCAAACCTAATAAAAAAAAACGTGTGATTATATTGATGCACAAGGCAGATCCAAGTCAGTGATGGCTTGGGTCCCCAAAAGAAACTGATTTTCTTATCTAATGTACAGGGCAATCCACAAATGGATTTACAGGATCAAGGAGTGATTGATAGTGGATGCTCAAGGCACATGAAAGGGAACATGTCCTATCTTACAGACTATAAAGAGATAGATGGAGAATATGTTGCTTTTGGAGGAAACCCCAAAGGAGGGAAAATCATAAAAAAGGTATCATTTAAAACTAGTAATATGATTTTGAAATATGTGTATTTTGTGATGAATTAACAGTTTATCTCTTAGTGTTTCACAATGTGTGATAAAAGGAATAGTGTTCTTTTTAATGACACTGAATGTATTGTTTTATCTCCAAACTTTAAGTTAATTGATTGAAAGTTAAGTTTTACTTAGAGTTCCTAGAAAGAACACATATATTAGTGTTGATTTTAAAGAAACACTAGTTTCTAAAGGAGGTTTAACTTGCTTCTTTTGGCAAAAGCCAATCTGGATGAATCTATAAACTTTGGCATAGAAGGCTAGGTCACTTAAATTTTAAAAACCATGATTAATTGGTTAAGGGAATCTTGTAAGAGGTTTCACCTTCAAACTTTTTGAAAATGAACAAAACTGTGTGCTTGTTAAGAGGGGGAATGGGAAAGCAGCACATAGCCTCTTGTAAGTCCAAAACAGAGAACTCAATCAGTCTTCCTTTTTATTTGTTGCATTATGGATGTTTGGTCCATCATTTGTAAAACTCTTAAGAAGAAAATGTTATTGCGCTTGTTGTTCACATATGATTACAATAGGTTTACATAGGTTTTCTTTCTAGCTACTAAGGATGAAACTAGTGGCATTCTTAAGTCCTTTATAACTGAGATAGAAAATCTACTAGATCACAAGGTTAAGGTGATTAGATGTGATAATGGAACTGAGTTCAAAAATAAAGAAATGAATCAGTTTTATGAGATGAATGGTATTTTAAGACAATTTAGTGTAGCTAGAACTCCTCAACAAATGGGAAGTTGCTTGAAGAGGTGGAATTGGCCACTAATGGAGCTGCTAGGACTTTGCTAGGCTAATTCTAAGTTGCAAAATACTTTTTGGGCAGAAAGATGCAGTTAATACTGTTGCATGTTCAAAATAGAGTGTTAGTACTGACAGCATCTAACCAAGACCATATGAACTTTTTAGGTTTAGCACACCAACTTTTGTTTTTGAGACCATTTGGGTGTCTTGTTACCATTACTCAATACCATGATGTCACGTAGGCAAATTTGATGGAAAGGTGTGATTTGAAGGTTTCTTTGTGGTACTCTTTGAATTCAGTAAAGCCTTAGAGTATTCAAATAGTAGAACTTGGAGAAGTAGAAGAAAACCTTGTATATTAGGTTAGTGAGCGTACTCCTTAATGTTGTAGGTAGTGGTACAGATTAGCTATTTGATATTTGATGTACTAACAGAACAATGAAATTATGAGGCCAATTGTTATAGGTCATCAGTCTAATGGCTTTGTAAGGTACAAAGCAAGTAATAATGTAGGTCAAGCTCAGTAGGATACCAAAAACATATCAAAGAATACATTTTGTTCCATTATGACTGCTGATCTACCATAATTCCCAAGATCAAAGTGTTCTCATGATGATGGATCCAAACTTCAAGTGCTGATGGAAAGAAAGGTTGATAATGATTTTCCATGAAAAGATAGTGATATGTAAAGATCAAGAGAAGGAAGATAGTGTTAACAACACTAACATTGTTAATACTGCTGATAATGTTAATACTGTTAGTTTAACTGTTAATGCTGCTGGCACAAATGAGGTTAATGTTGGTGGAAAAACAAGCATTGAACTTCTATATGATCCAAATATGCCTGCTTTGGAAGATGATATCATATTTGACTTCTCAAGAGATGATGAAGATGATGGTGCAGTGGCTGACATAAATAATTTGGATACAACAATCCATGTCAGTCCTAATCTAACTATAAGAATTCATAAAGATCATCCTCTTGATAAAGTGATTGGAGATTTGCAATCAGCTACACAAACAAGAAAGTTGTCAAAGAATTTAGAGGAACATGGGTTTATTAGTACTATTTGTCATACCCCGTAAACTTCAGGTTAATATTTTTAAACTTTTCCGATCATTACTTTTGACTTCTATACGTTACGTTTGAATCTGACAGTTTACCAGGAAGTTAAACCGCGTAAATCTGAAAAACGTCATCGAGGGCGTCCCGACATTAGTTATTAATAAATTTAGGCCTTATATGAGATATTTTAACTTTCTTAAGTATTTTGTGATTTTTAATCACTTCCGATATTAATTTTAGGGTTTTTTCTTTTAAATTGCGTTTTTCGCGTTTTTGACCAAACGGAACCCCGAAAACTCTAAATATTTTCGTGTAAACTCAAGTTATTGATAATCTCATACCCTAAGTCCAAAATTTCGTGATCATACTCATGCCCTTGCCACTACCCATGAAATTTTAGCTTGTGGACAAGCTTGGACTTGAAATTAAATATTTTATGCTCCACTAACTAAAAATTTGAAAACTTACCAATGCATGTGAAGGAAAATGACAATTTGTTGTTAGTGATTGCATGCATGTTTCCATTTCTTACTCACTTGGACCATTATTGGTGAGTCCAAAAGACAAGCCACATGAGCTAAATTGGAGCCAAAGTTGGCTTGAACAATTTTGTTCCTCCCCTTCTTGGCTTCATATAGCTGATGCCCTTTGACCTTACGGACCCTTGGTGCCACAAAAATTTGCTAGTCACTGGAGTTACATGGTTATGTTTAGCACTATATAAGCATCACCCACTACAACTTAGGATTTTTCATTCATTCTTTGCCTCTAAAATTTTTTTTCTCTATTACTTTTGGTGTTCCCCTAGCGCACCGTCATATATACATACACTTACCCAATCATAAACTTTGATATTTAGCTAGATACTAGTTTACCTAGATCATATTCCCTAGTCATATCTAAGGTGTTGTGAAGCATTTGTTCCTTGATTTCAAGAATTATAAAATTAGGGTTTGCAAGATTAATTGGGGTTTTTATAGATCTATAGTTCTTGAGTATAGATCTTGTGTTTTCACTACTTGTTCTTCTTGATTTGTAAGTCTTCCTTGATCTTTGCTTGGTTTCATCTATTATCTTTATAGATCTATGTTTATTCATAAAGATCCATGTGTTTGTGTTATTTTTACAAAAGAAATAAAATTAATATCTTGTCATCTTTTATAAAGTGGAAGTAAAAATTGTTACAACTTTATGTTTATGTTTTATATCATGTTCTTGGTGAGATTGAGGGTTGATGAGAGTTGCAACAATAGAGATTAGGTTGGATTAGGGTTTAGTTTTGTTGGTTGGTTATTGGTGAATAAAGATTAGGGCTAGATTAGGCACTAATATGCGAGTTGGGTTGATTTTTGGTCGCATTTAGGTAAAACACCCTTGCTGTCCCGAAATGGTTTTGAGGTTTTGAGCGACCTAAAAATGTTTTCATTAGGCGTAAAAGTAGTTTTTGAAGAGCTTGTTTCGAATAGATAGTTTTTCACATATCGCACTTTAAAATCGGATTTAAAACGGCCAAGTTATAACCAAATGAAACTTGAAATATTTTTCGGCAAAACCCAATGAATAGTGTGCTGATGTGAATAGTAAAAAGGGTATTCGGACACTTTCGGACATTTTTGGACTTTATAAACACTAGAAAAACATATAGTAACACATATATATAGATTAGCATCATTTGAAAATGTCATTAAAATATTTTTGGAAAAGCGTAAAAGTTACTAAAAATAGTAAGTTTGGTAAAACCTAGCGGAACGGACATAGTAGTTAAGCGATTATGGTTAGTTAGCACAATTTGAAAATATGGAAACTTAACAAATATAGGGGACGGTATTAACGTCTGGAAACTAAATACTTTCCTAAAATATAAACTTTCTATAAATAGTAACTCTTTGCAAGTGTCGGGATTTATCAGAGATGTTGCAAATTTTTCTAAGACTTTTATTACTAAAACGCAAACACACTTGGATGCTTTAAATGATAAACATACATGCTTTACTTGTTTACTTTGCCGAATGCTAAGTCATACCCATATTTACTCTAGGTCGCGGCTAGACCTCCTTATATCATCATCGTTGTTGTGATTATCGCTCATCCTTGTTAAGGTGAGTTCATAGCCCCACGTTTTACCTATTTTCAAATGCTTTATACTTTGAGGTGAGAAACATTGTTTTCTTTTAAATTGGACACAAGTTCCTAACGTGAGTTTTACATGTTTATGTGTTGCCTAAGTTTTGCTACAAACCACTATTGCCCGAACTATCATGAACCGTTAGTCACCTATGGCCAATTGGTTTGGTTAAGTGAGTACGAATGTGTAAATAGATCTATTGGGACTAATTACCCCTATCCGCTTTGGTTCCACTTAACGAAGAATATGTCATGTCGATTGTACGTTGTGGTGGTCTTTGGTTTGGGACACCAGTTAAGGGCAGGAATACTATGTGGCATGATATGATATGCCCTATCTTATTAGCATCGGTGTCATGAGCTTAGCGTAACAGTAAATACTTTTTATGTGATGTTGTATCTGTTATAGTAGTCGCATGCGTTTTGAAATCTTGTGGTCCACTCTTGTACTAACTTAAACCTATGAATTCACCAACATTATGTTGACGTTTTAAACATGTTTCTCAGGTGCTTAGCTTGGATTGATTCTTGATGCTAAATGGAGTCTATGTGCTATGTGACTTCGCCGATTTCAAGACCTATCTATTATTTACTCGTTGTCATTATCAAAACTTTGTTATGCTTCCGCTACATTTAACTAAAACATTATTGGTTGTAAAACTTAATTAATATTTTCTTATGCAACGAGTACAACTTTTTCAAACGTCCATGATTAGTGGTCGTTCTTTATTGCTTTGTGTTCGGATTGTTATGACGTCACGCCCTCGGACACGTATTCCGTCCAGGCCCTGTTTGGGGGTGTGACAGCATGCGGCATGCACTTAAAGGCCAGATCGGTGGTGGCAAAGGCCATCCGACAGGGATATTACTGGCCAACAATGCACCAGGATGCAAGGGAAGAGATACGTAAGTGTGATTCATGCCAAATCTACTCGCCGATTCCAAAATTGCCTAAAACCTTATTGACTTCAATTATGGCCCCATGGTCATTCTTCCAATGGGGAATAGATATGCTTGGTCCTCTGTCAGAAGCCCCTGGGAAAGTAAAGTTTGTAATCATGGCAATAGGCTATTTTACAAAATGGATCGAAGCAAAACCGCTAGCCAAAACCACCGAGAAAGAGGTAAAGAAGTTTATCTAGGATAATATTGTTTGCAGATTTGGATTACCAAGAATAATTGTCACAGACAATGGAACAAATTTGGCCAATGACCCTTTCAAGAGCTGTTGCAAGAAATTAAATATCCAACAGATAAACACAGTCATTGCGCACCCTCACGCTAATGGTTTGGTCGAACAAGCAAATAGAAGCTTGATGGAAGGGATCAAAATGTGACTAGGAAGGGAAATGAAAGGCTAGGTAGACGAGCTACCTAACGTGTTGTGGGCTCACTGGACATCACTTAAAACCAACAATAGGAAGACATCGTACAGCTTGACATTTAGAAGTGAGGCAATCATCCCAACGGAAATTGGCATGCCGACACACCGAATAATGATGGTCAAGGATGGAAATGGTAATGAAGAAGAGATGCGGTTGAACCTGGATTTATTGCAAGAAAGAAGAGAAGCGGCAACAATCCGTGAGGCCATATACAAAATGAAAATGGAACACTACTACAATAAAAGGGTGCGACCAAAGTCCTTTAAAGTAGGTGACTATGTCTATCGAAGGAATAAAGCTAGCCATGTGGAGAACTTGGGCAAGTTGGGCGTCAAATGGGAAGTCCCATACTCGGTGATAGAAGCATATCAGAATGCCTCATACAAGCTGTAGACTATAGATGACAAAGAAGTGTCGTGGACTTGGCATGCAACAACTTGAGGAGATGCTACTTGTAGGTGTTATTGTTTTAAGAAATTCGTAACACTAATGTAATATTTTGAAATATTAATGACAAGTCAGTTACCTCCTAAATTTGGGGAAATGGTAGCAATTTTCCAATTCGGTGCAATGACCAAGATAGTAAACATAAGGTTATAGTGACTCCAGTCGGACCACTAATCACCCCCGACTGATACATGTAGTCAATGTTTGCTATGCTTAAATAGACAATTATTATGTGACTCAAAACAGACCGTTAATCCCCTCTGGTCAACCTATGTAGTCAATGTCTGACAAGGATAGACAAATTATTAAGTGACTCGACGGACGGCTCGCTACCTCCGGTATGCTTTGTAGTCAATGTCTATAGGAATATATAAAGTACTATGTGGCCCCTGGGGGATCGCTAATCCCCTCCTCCCGATATACGTGGTCAATATTTATCTTTTCGAGAGCAGATAAACTATTATGTGATCCCATCCCCTCCGGTTGAAAAACCTGATCAATATCTACGTCTCTTGAATTTTTAGGAAAAGAATAGATAAATTATTATGTGACCCCAATCGGACCGCTAATATGTCTTTGGAATATTTAAGGAAATAGTAGATAAACTATTATGTGATCTCAACCGGACCGCTAATCCCATCCGTTTGACACACGTGATCAATATCTATGTCTTCGAAACACAAAAAATGGGAAAATCATAGTGCAAATTCACCAGAATCATTCATATCTAAACATCTATATACTTGAAATTAAAATAAAACCAGACCATTATACACAGCAAAACATGCAAGGCGGAAGCGATAAGTACGCAAAAGGTTACAAAAATACATGTATAAATAAGAATATTATTCCATGGGTGTGATACCTAGAGGCCACATCCGGCCCAAAATTATTTAAACAAAAGTTGCAAAATGATAACTAGCTAATACATCAATCCTAACAAATCTAGGAGATGGAGACTGTGGGGGATGTGTGAGGGCCTTGACCATGAGTGGGGTCAGTCTCATCGCGCATAACATTCTGAAGCCCGGATGGATCATGTAAGTAGGCACTAGTGACCTTGTCCACATAAGGATACCTCTTTTCAAATAGCTCCTCATACTTCTCCATAAAACTGGCCGAAGCAGCAGGATCTACGTTAGGCGTCTCCACAAGGATCACTTGGACATCCTCATCTTTCTTGCCAATGGAAATTCCGTCTATAAAGCCTTTCCCAACGGCCAAGCTAAAAACTTCACCTAAATTTCGTTTGTACTCGGCACATTGATGTAATCAGCGAACAAAGGTGGGAAGGTACTCCTTGACAATCTTTTACCTCACAATCTCTCCATTACCGCACTCCACAGCAAGCTTCTCCCTATCAACCCTTAACTGATGGGCATTCTCCTTAGATTTCTTGAGCTCATCCTCAAGCTGTTTAATTTGATCCGCCTGCCTCAAATTAGTATCCTCCAACCCCTTTTTCTCTCCCTCTAACTCCTCAACTCTCTCATTTAACCCCTTCTCAATGTTTAAAGCATCATCATAGTTGATGACATCAAATAACGTCTAAATATTATCATTATTTATCCCATCTATATTGCTCGTTTTATATTATTTTATTTAAGATTTACTTAATTTCTTATCTTTATGAATTTTAGTTATTATCGAGCAAGTGGTGAAAGTTAGAGAAAAAAACATGTTTTGGAGCATAAACGATGAAGTTCAAGAAAGTTTACTAAATCTGAAGAATATGCCGTATCATTCTAGACAGATATGTTGTATCCCAAGACTTAGACGAATTAAAGACCATTGCCTGACTTTAAAGAATATGTCGTATCCACATCAGCAGATACGTTGTATAAGATACTTTGGTCAACATTCAGAACAAGCATGTTTTACTCCCAATACGCCGTATCCAAAAGACCTCAATACGTCGTATTGAGTGGCAATTAAATATTATTCAAGAATATTATATTCGTAGAGCCCACGTTAATTAACCGGGATACGCCATATCGGACCTCTCCAATACGCTGTATCGACCAGATTTTAGAACTTATAAATAGAAAACCTAGCATTTGGTTTTAAGAGAGCATAAAAGAGCAAATAACCACCAAGTATGATTCTCAGACGATTTTAGAAGACAAGAAGGTCTTGCAAGTGCATAAATTCCATAGGAAAACTCTTGTAATCATTATACTCCGTCATAATTGTTCGGTTAGCGTATCGTTTTCTTTATGAATTCTACCTTAATCGTTCTAAATATGATACTGTGTAATATTACAAAGATTATTGGCTAATACCTGTAGGTATTAGCCAAGTTTATGATAATTTGATGTTTTGATTTGTTTATATCGATTGTTTACTCTTTCGTTGCCTGTCAATTATGTTTATCACTTCATACCCGTTTATTGCTTGATTATGTTTTCATCTACCATTCAACTGGATCTAGGATTACAAATAAAACGCTATAGCTTAATCGTTATTTGGGCTGTAGACTAGAGTCTGGGATAGGTACTACATACAGCTTATATATCTGGATCAAATGGGACTATAAATAAAATCATGCTTCTACCTTTGGTTAAGTGAATGGTAGACGAAGGTATCTTAGGACTACAAATAACGTTCTATTTCCTTTGGTCGTTAAGTGGATTATAGACTACCATTATATAGAAAACAATTGGGAATAAGTTGGTAAAGCCTCGATGAGCTAGGTTTCAATATTGTTACCTAGATAGATTATAATTGACGGTGTGAGCCTTATGCGGCTTTGGTTGATTGTGACATGTTAACCGTAATATTAACCTAGAGTCTAGGGAGAAGTACCACCTAACTTAGGAAAGATATAACACCAACGAAAGTAGTACAATCATTGTATAAATAAACAATTCATACATCTTATTTAATTAAACTTGGTTAATACGTTTTCCTTACATAAGTGCTTGACCTCTTCTTTATCATCTGTTTATCTGCTTGTGTGTGTTATTTGTCTCATCTATTGCTTTATTAGTTTAGATTAAACCCAAACTCGTGTCAGTCTCATAGGCTGAACCCCCCATATTTGTGTTAATTTAGATTTAATTAGAATCAATTATGATTAACTTAGTTAATTAAAATACAAATAGATTAAGTATCAACGCTCACTTTTAGTGATCGACACCCTACTTACCAACGAACCTATAATCGATTGGGTATACTGCCCGTTAGTGTTAATTAATAGGTAAAGTCGGCAAAATATAAATAGTAAAACTTGATAATATAATTACTTATACTAAATGACACATCAAGTTTTTGGCACCGTTGTCGGGGAGTGAAATTGTTTAATACTTGTTTATTGGTGTTTTAGATTAGATTTTGTATTTTTAGTTTAGTTTTATTAGTTTGTTATTATGTATTTTAAGTTGTTAGTGTTGTTGTATTTTTATTTGTTTTCTGCATCTTTGATACCTGTTGTTTACCTTCTGTCCGAATACAAGATATGGCGTATTCATCCCCTTAATTACGGCGTATCCACTTTTCAAAAACTATACAGCGTATTCGACATCAAACATCAATACGACGTATTCAGTCTACTGAATACGGTGTATCGATCATTTAATATAGCAACAGTTTTAATTTTTCATATTCCGTTTTCGTATTTAGTTTTCTGTATTCTCTTTCTTCCGAACTTGTCCTACTGATACTTAACCCTTGCTTTCAGGTAGTGCATGACCAGGAGTTCTAACAAAGAGCTCATTGAACCTTACGAGGTACCTGAGCAAGTGATACATTCATTGAGAAAGCTTTTCAAGACAACTAATTTTGATCATTCGAGTTCACCGGAATTCGAGTTGTTTTCTGATCACAAAAGGCAGTTTGAAGAAGAAATCACCGAAACAATGACCGATCCAACTATGGAGGAGTACATGATGAGAACCCGAGAGGATTATGGCTCGGGCGTTGCTAGACCAAAATTTGATAAGGATGCTAGATTTGAATTGAAAGGTCAATTTCTAAAGGAGTTGCGTGATCATACTTTCAGTGGATCAGAAAATGAGGATGCAAATGAGCACGTTGAAATAGTTCTTAAGATAGTTGATTTATTTACTACACTAGATGTGACTCAGGATCAACTTATGCTTCGTGTTTTCCCTATCACACTTACTGGAGCTGCAAGTAGATGGCTAAGGAATGAACCTGTTAGTTCGATTACTACTTGGGAAATTCTTAAAGGAAAATTTTTGAGTAAATATTGTCCACCTTCTCGTACTGCTAAAAAGATGGAGGAAATTAATAATTTTTAGCAAGAGCTAGATGAAACTCTTTATCAGGCTTGGGAACGATTCAAGGAACTTTTATTGAGATGTCTTCAACATTACTTGACTAGTATGCAAGAAGTGATTTTATTTTACAAAGGACTTGGATGTACCTACTAGACATATTCTTGATTCTAAGGGTGTTGTGCCTAAAATGAGTGCATCTGATGCTAAGAAAGCCATCCAAGAAATGGCTTATCATTCTAAAAAATGGCACGATGGAACATCTACTAGAAGTAAAAGTAGTAATACTTCTGATGGATTAGCTGCTATTCAAGCTCAATTGAACAATCTTGGCAGGGAAATTAAGAAAGTGAATGAAAGAGTGTATGCTACTCAAGTGGGATGTGAATTATGCAATGGACAACATGACACTAAGGATTGTCCATTAAAGGAGGAAGGAAAGACACTTTAAGAGGGATACTACACTTAATTTGGAGTGTCATTCCCATAAGCAGGAAGGTATAGAGCAGCTCCTCTAGGATTCTACCAAAAGGATAATGGAAATACATCATATCCAGAAAGAATACAAACGATGGAAGAATCATTGAACAAGTTCATGGCTGAATCTACAAAAAGACATGATAAACACTCTTCTTTGATTAAGGAAATTCGAGCTTCAACAGATGTTGCAATCAGAAATCAAGGAGCTTTGATTCGCAAAATAGTACGTATATATAATACAACTCAAATGCAAATCTCAACCAAATCCCCTTAACCA